>JAKMXC010000074.1:0-147059 GCA_025328345.1 Colletotrichum sp. SAR11_59
CCTTTTTTTCATTTTTTCTTTTTTTTTTTTATTTACCGTTTTATCCTTTCATCCTTTGATTGATTGATGGATGGATGGATGGATGGATGGATGGATGGATGGATGGATGGATGGATGGGCAGCTTGAAACATGCTAATGCAAGCCACCTATGTAGTATGCACCGTCTAACTGTTATCTGTAAACATCTTCCTAGTAACAGACACTAACACGCCGTAGCCTGTGAGTTGAGATCCTGCACTTACTCACCCTACTCACCTTGCTCGCGCTCCTCATGCCACCTTAAGGCGGCGGGTGATCTGGCCGCACCTGAGCGACATAGTGGCGTCCGCGAGCCTCTGCATACAAAGTTTTGAGTCGACGAACGAAATTTACCGATGTGTGGGGACCGACATGATGCAAGGGAGTTTCATTGTCCTTAAAGTTGAAGTCAATTCCGGACATCCGAAGAGAATCGAAGGTGCTTTCATCATCTGCCCTAACAGCGAGAGATATTGCTGGGATTGGACTTTGAATCATCCCAGCCGTGGCTGCGGTCTGCTGGGCGAGAAGGATCGAGGCAGACCGTGCGAGCCTCTCTCTCAGAGATAGAGTCAGCGGAGTGTAGCCATCATTGTCCACCATCTCCATTACTTTCCTAACGCTCTCTTGTGGCTGATGTTTGAGCAACGCACGCAGCCGGACGGGCTGATCTATGTGGATATGCAACGCAGTCTGGTTGTCTGGGCCCTGAATGTCGCACCGCGCCCCGTGATCTGCGAACAGATGGGCTGCTTCATCGAATAATTCCAACTCTTGAGCGGTGGGATTCTCCATGTCATCAGCCTGCCAGTCCCAACACCTCAATGGGTCCATTCCCTCTCTGTTGATCATCGTGATGTCCAATTCGGCGTCAAGAAGCAGTACAATGACCTCTAGACTATCAGTGTTTGCCTTGCCGCGACCATACAGAGCTATATGCAACAACGAATTCCCGTCATCATGTACAAAAGTCGTAGCGTTGAAGCGTGGGTCGTATATTATTCTTTTCAGGACCATTATGTTTGCCGCGATGACTGCCGCTATGGCATGGTCCCCAAGCTCATCACTCGTCAGGGAAATCTTAGTGTCAATCATCGTGGGGTCCAAGGTAAATGCGAAGTTGTGTGCAACTGCATGCACCCATAGGACAGCGATCATTTGATGAAACGCGGGTGATGGGTCAGCACGGTTGTTGAGGAATTCAAGAAATTCCTGGATTTCGGCCTCGCATCCCCTAACGTATAAATGTAGAGGTAGCTTGTCCAGGTTTGCTTGGACAATAAAAGTGACAGCTTCTTCGATTTGTGCTCCCTCTTCAATAAGTGACATTGTGGCCTGATACGTCCTTGACTGGTTCAACCTATCAAGAGATACTTGCACCAGGCTCGTGGCAGGATATGGGTTGCAGCACTGAATATTCAGGGATGCTCCTGCTCGGCATAGACACCTGATGGTATCTACAGTGGCACGGTCTTGTTGATATCTTTGAAGCTTGGGGACGAGAAACTGTCGTCGGTTTTCCAAATCGTAGTTGGTGATACCAAACAGCACGCTCTGGACCGCACACTGCAGTGGTCGACCCACTGGACTTTCGAGATTGACTCTCATTCCGTGTTCCACCAAAAAAGAACAGATCCGGGGCAAGGAAAGAGCCGCTGCCATGTGCAAGGGTGTTAAGTCGGGATCAATAAGAAGCGATACAGTTTCCTCGATATGCCCCTCCTGGTCAGCCTGAACCCATGTGGCGAATTGGACTGCCCATGAAGTAAAGTAAGGCGTTTTCAAGGGGTGAAAGAGGGATACCGCCAGGTCAAAAACCGTCGGTTTCTCCCACTCTTCCCTTGCATATATGGGCCAGTTCGTTGATGCATGCAGTTACAACGGGTGAAGGCGGTTTCTGGACTTGATTTGAGCGTCTTCCGTTTCCGACTCGATGTTCGTCCGATTGAAATTCTGGAGCTGGATGCACTTAAGGCACTGAACCGCCAGCAGAGCAAACGCCCGTGATTTCGAGACTCGGAGCCATTCGAGTCCCGGATCTTGCGGGGGGGACTTCTCAAGGAATTCCTGCACTGAAAAATGAGAGAACTCCAGATAGATGCCATCCGTGGACTTTCGAACGAGGCTACTGCAGTATCGGGTAATGGACTATTCTCGAATGACGGCACCAGCATCAAGCAATCCTCCAGGCGCCGGAACCGACAGTATCTCCCGTAGTTCGTGGAGACTAAGCTTCGGTGAGGCGTGCGCAATGCTGTTAAGAGCTAGTTCCGTTAGACTTTGATTGCTCTTAGGAACTCGTCTGAGGATCCGCTCGTAGGTCTCGTCGAGGGTTGGGGGTAGCGAATTTAAGGCGTCTCGGCATTGCTGATCTGAATCGCACTCTCCAAGATGATCCAGCTGACAGGGTACCCATCGGAACCTTCGACGGGTTACTAATAGAACAGTAGAAAATGAAAGTCAAGTAAGAAGTAATTCAAACTCACATGCCCTTAGCTCCGTCAATTAGTCCTTGAAGGATCTCTCCCTTGAGATCCAGGCTACCTATGCGCAGTCTTCTGGTCCGGATCCTCTCTTCGATTTCAGCCGTGACATACTCAGTAACGTCTCCCTTGTGTGCTGCAATCTCGATGGGGGTAAAGCTACCCTGGAGCCGATCGCGGATCTCATCCTCATCTCTACTTAGGAGGGCAATAGAAATGTGGTCGGTATCCTCTGATATTTCAGATAGGGTCTCTACTACCTCATTCGTTGAATTACCACATTCGTCGAGCCCATCAATGATGAGGTATGTATGATCGAATAACTCGAGCATCTTCCTCAGGACCTTTTGAAGTGCTCTTCTAGTAGGTTGCTTTGGAAGACCGTTATTCGGATGTAACTCGTTGTGGTATTGTTCAAGTATTGCATAGGCGTTTTCTTTCTGAATAGCAAGTTGGTAAGCTAAGGCACCTAGGATGTTCTCGATGATCTGGGTATTCGCTTCCTTGTAGTCGCAGAAGAAGAAAGCAGATGAGGTAGCTTCAGTAATCCTTCTTAAAGCTGCCTCAATAATCGAGCCCGCCAGTACAGTCTTGCCCGCCCCAGGGATGCCCTTGAGCCACAGCTTCGAGTTAGGGGTGGATATCCAATGCTGAAACTCTGGAAGTCGCTGGAGCCAAAGTCCAGTTCGCGGGTGCCGCAAGCGCATACTCATGTCGTAGTTCTGCTGCGGGTTGTATTTCAAGAAGAAATCTAAGACCTTCTGTCGCTCAGAGTCCTGGTGGATTCGGCTAGTAATCTTACGGGTTTCCTTGATCTCGGCCAGGATCTCCGTAGCGTGATTCTCTTCCTGAGACAACAGTCGTAGCATAGCGTCTAATGAGTTTGCGGAAAGGGCTAGGTTGATATTAGTTTTGTGTTGGGACAGTTCCTCGAGCCATGCCTGCACGCGGTCTTTGGTGAAGGGCCACACGAGCTTCTGCTTCGTCGAGCTAGAGCTAGTTTCCCATTTCTCAAGCTTCTTTTTCATCTCATTCAGAGTATCGCTACAGTCTTCAATGCTATGCATCCGGAGGTTCGTATCGAAGTCGCCGTCTTGCAGGGCCCGGGCCAGTCGAGCGAGGCTGTCGAGAGCTCCTCCAAGGAGATTGATCTCTTTGGAGAGATTTTGAATCTCCTTCTCGGCATTCTTGACAGATCGTCCGAACTTCACTAAGCGGATGAATACAACGTCGGCGAGGCTAATGAGGCCCGCAATACTCACAGCGATCGACAGAGGGTCCGCCATCGTTGTGTTGTGGATGATAACTTGGGTCAAGAACTGCCTGTGCAAGGACTGCCAGACGCGAAGAAGGAGGGGAAAGCTACCAATGCACAATTTTTGGGGCGAACCTTTGACTCCCAACTTCCCCTCAAGCTGCCTTCTTCGATCAGGCTGGCTATCGGGCGCCTGCGCGGCCAGTCAGGCAGACCCGAAGGCGTTCCGGGTCTTGGCTGTCAGACCAACACATGCATACAATACCTCCAATGAACAATCACAACACTTCTTGCCCCCCCACTTAACTCATTCTACGACAAATTGCCACTTTGATCAGTCCTTTCCAGGAGAAAAACCTATCCCAGCTTGAGTCTGTCAGCGGTCTAGTACTTGACACAGCTAGAACAGCAGGGCTCAAGTACCTCGCTAGCGATCCTCAGTTGCGGCGTGTAGGCTTCGGGCCGCCCAGGCTTGGGTTAATTCTGCCAATCCCCAAGCGACATCAACAATGGCTTCATCTAGAGAGGGGTCAGCCTTGTCCGTTGGCGTTCAGAGGGTCTGCGCACCAGGGTGAAACGACTGCACTAGTTTTCTGTGAATCGCCTGCATAATCTACGAAAGATGGTCCTTTTGGGTGAGATCTAACATCCTAATGAATCTAAGTACCCATTCCTACTGAAAACAGCATGCTGCGGCGATTTGAGATTGAAGTTATCCGAGTGCAAGTTACAATGGCGGCCACTTGGCCCCGGACCGGCAGCTCCATTGCACACACAGTTGGCCGTGTTGAAGGAAGGCATCTAATTCCCGGGCATCCGTCGAGCTTCCCCACAGTCCGTCCGAACCAATGTAAGTCAGCTTGAGGCAACGGCTCCCGTTGGTGGCTGAGCCGATCCACTGACAAGCTTCGTGGAGACCAAGCTGGGCAAAAGAACATGCCTTTTAGAGCATGATAGCAAGTACAATAAGCCTTCTCAAGTACGCCATCGGAGAAATCCATCTCAATCCTTGGTCTCATTGGATCACGGCCATCTTGAGGGTAGATGCAGATGCACGTGGCTGGTCTACTAAGCTGCAACTCCGGCAAAAGCCAGCGCTCGGCCTCGACGCATGTCTTTAGCGGCATCTTAGTGTCTAAAGAAGCAAAACATCAGATGCACATGCAGACGTTGGAAACTTGGGATAAAGTTGAGGGGCCTTCCTGTAAGGAACAGTCCGTTCCACCCCTCTCTCTGTCACTTCAACCCCACCGACAATTACCATTCACAACTCTCGATGCTATCCTGATCTGACATCTTGAGACAAATAGTACCATTCTCGGCGAGTCGTTCAGACGAAGCAGCACCTCCAGTCAATTAAGATGCTAGACGTGACAATCGTCGGCGGCGGCATCGCCGGACTGACCGCCGCAATCTCGCTCCGCCGCGCAGGACACCGCGTCACGATATACGAGAGGTCGGCATTTAACAACGAGATTGGCGCGGCGATCAATGTTCAGACTAATGCTTCGCGCCCTTTGGTTGCGCTCGGCATGGATCCCGTACGCGCGAGGTTCGTGCCGGCAAGGGGGAGCAAGAGATTGAGAGGGGATACTCTGGACTTGGTTCATTCACTCGAGCTTGGGGTCATTGCGGATAAGTACGGATCGCCATGGTACTTTGCGCATCGTGTCGACTTGCATCAAGAATTGAAGCGCATGGCTACAGCAGCTGATGGCGGTCCTCCGTTGACTATCAAATTGAGGAGTGAGGTTACGAGCTACGTGAGTATTGCGACATGACCTGACGATGCACCTTCCATGCTTACTATCTAGGATCCCAACAACGCTTCAATTACTCTCAGCGACGGCTCGACCATCACTTCAGACCTCGTTGTGGTGGCAGACGGCATTCACAGCGCCGGCGTCGAGGCTGTTCTAGGTTCCCCGAATCCCGCATTCCCAGCTGGGCAAGACAACTTCTGTTACCGTTTTCTACTTCCCATGGAGGAAGTTCTCGGCGACCAGGAGACGGCCCAGCTATTCGATGACGCAAGTGGGAGCGTCAGGATGTTCCTAGGAGATGGGAAGCGGATAGTTACATATCCCTGTCGAGAGTTTGTGTACTCACGAGTTCGGTCGGGTTCATTGCTAACCATTTTATAGCGGCCATGTGCTCAATTGCATTGGTATCTTCCACAACGAAGTTGGGGCCTCGACCAAAGAAGGTGCATTTTGCTGGGACCAAAGTAATGATTACCTCACTGACGTTTAGTAGACTGGCACAGCCCTGTTGACAAGTCGCATCTGCTTGAGACGTTTTCCAACTTTCACCCGAGTGTGATTGCTCTCCTGAAGTTCGTTGATGTTATACTAGTTCTGGAGACTTGTGTACCTGACTTGTAACAGCAAGGCAACCGAGGTCAAGCAATGGCCGTTGCTCTACAGAGCTCCCATCCCAACGTGGCGAAAGGGGAGAATGATTCTCATCGGAGACGCTGCTCACCCGATGCTCCCACGTAAGACTTGATCTCGCTGAACAAAGAATTACCGCTTCATCACTGACCATAAAAAGACCAGGGACAGGGAGGCGCACAAGCGATAGAAGACGGCGTAGCTCTCGGCATCTGTCTGTCCAATATGTCTTCGTCAATAGATGTCCCAGAAAGGTTGGAGATGTTTGAAAGTATCAGGAGGAACAGGGCTAGTGCTGTCACTATCTTCAGCAATGCAGCGCAGGATGAGGCCGAGAAGATCAGAGAGGCTGCTTCGGAATTTGTTCAGCCGGTTGAGAGAATCCCGAGTGAGTAGCCCAGGATACAAGCTTTAAGAGTTGACTTCTGATGCACTAGCGCAGCTAAACCAGAGGAATTCTACGACTTCCACTTTGATTACGACATCATTGAGAATTCCTTTCAGCACATGAGAAGGACTTATCCTGGCTTCAAACTCCCAGATGGATTTGGCTCCGGCGCTGTTAATAGACCTTCACTATAGCTTAGGTTAACTACCAGGTGGTTCACTTGAGTGGATAATTTCGACTAGACGTTCTCTAATATGAAATAAAGTCATTCAAGTATCAAGCTGTAAGCTTAACCCGTCCCCAAAGATTAATATCCCTCAATCGCTGGCCTATCGCAGAACTGAAAAGAGCCATATACGTGGCTAATACTTGGGATGTGAAGGCGGAACCTCGTCATCACCCCACAAGTCCTGAGTCCAAGTCTCTGTCGTTGTAGTATGATGCCTCTGATCCCAGCTGTCCGACTTCGCGAACAGGCTGTAGTACAACCAGTCATACACTCTCGTCAACGGCACATTAATCTCTCCTGCAAACCCTCCATCAGATGATACTGTCTCTTCAGCATCAGGATCCACGGCTTGAACATCCATCGAGTGAGTCCCAGCGAATTGCCGAATATAGATGTCTGTGTATGACATGGGCTCCTCCAACAACCATTCGTATGGCACAGTAGACATGTCAGCCACCAGGAAACAGTCTTTTCTGATTCCACTTGGGATCTGTTCGTTGTTCCTTATTTGACGGAAAATATGTCGCATGTCGGCCATTGTCGGGGTCGGTTGCTCAGGTACAGCGATGAACAACGAATTGTGCGCATCCGACAGTTCGTCCCCGCCCAGGTTTGCCCACTGATATTTCAACCCGTGAGTAGCGACCGTGTAGTACGCTTCTTCGAACCGTGCCCAGGCGATATCATCCTTCTCTTTCTGACTTTTTGTCTCGTCGTAGAAATCCTCGACATGTCCTGTCCGGAAAATGATGAATCCCCAATCTTCCATGTTTGCATCGACCATCTCCTGGAGCCAAGTAGGTCGCTGCAGGTCCTTGGCAGCTTCAAGACGGGTTCTCATGTCCGCCTCGACGCCCCATTCGCGCTTGATCTGCCGGCTGAGCCTGAGCTGTTTGGCACGTTGGGTAGCCGTCATGACGCCGAGAAACTCTGTGAAGCTCTCTTGCTGGTCCACTGTTTCTTTGACTTTGCCCCGGGCGTCTTCCTCCAGTTTCTCATGCTCAGGCGTCAACCTGTCGAATGCATTGCGGGGCGGCGTTTCCATCGTTTTCTCGATGAATTCGCATTCTTCCAAGGTGAGCTCGTAAGGGGCGTCATGGGCTTTTTGGATCAGTTTCTGGATGCTTCTCCCGAAAAGCTTGACAGACTCTTCGTTGTCTTCGTCTTTGATTGGTGCGTCGCCCATGACCTGGCGTTTCTCGTTGAAACTGAGGGCAGAAGCGTCTTCTGTGGCTCGGATGTAGAGGGCATGCGTGTCTGGCGATAGTTCCATGGTGCCGACGGCAGGAAACACTGCAGAGTCAGGCAACATCATTGAGGCGTCTGTGGATATTCCGGAACCCATTGCAGCTCTGGCCAAAGGTATAGACAATCCAATGCTGAGTGTTCTGAACGGGGTGCGGAAAAGATTTGAGATGCGATGCATCGCAAAGGGTAGTGCAAAGAAAATGCTGGATGTTGGCGGACGGGGAGTTTTGATGCTTTTAACTAAGAGGCGCGATGTCAACACGAGGTGGACCTCGTGTTGGTTAGGCAGCTGTGGCCCTGGCTGTTGGTTGTGTTGGTGATTTTGAAACAACAACCCTGCAAGTCAAGGACTTCTAGTACGAATGCAGTGAAGCAATCTCGCTTGGGCTTTATTCATTGGGCGCTTTCCGTTCTCAATGTTCCAACCTGAGTGTAGATTCGGTACCGTAGGCGCCAGCATCCATTATGGAAGCCATGGGTGCGGGCATCCAACGAGACGATGGCGGTGTGTCGATTTCAGGCAACTAACGGGTATCATTAACGCTTGTGAGTCACAGATGAACTTTTGCCGACGGGCGGTTGGATTATTGGGCCGTACCATATAGCTTCGGAGTGCACCTCATCATCTTCGGCCTCATCGCCCGGTCCGGCCCCACTCACTTGCCGGAATCGTTGTCTAACACGCGGTCCCCGCTTCAGGCCTTTCTTCGCCTCTCATACGACCGTCTCATTAAACCAGCTTGTTCGTGGACTCAAGAATACCTCTCATGTCGACTGCACCTTCCGTGAGATAGAAGCTGCGGCAGCTGCCGTGGAGGACATGCGCCTGCACATCGAATGTTCCCTCGGACCTTCTTGTATGATGATGTAACGAGCTGAAGAAAGTACCAGCCTACCTTACTCCACGGCAGTTTCCTTCTTTGAGAAACTGACTTCGAGAGAAAGCGCCTGCTTTCCATGGTTTCAAAGGTGTTTCCTTGGCAGGCTTTCCGACTCCGAGTCCCCGCCGCTCCAACGTCCACCCTTTCGATTGTACACCGTCCACTTCTCTCAATCTATTGCTCCAACATCGGCCCAACCACAATCGCATATCACATACTGTCTATCGAATCATTCTCTATCATCTCGGGCAGTTGACCGTATCGTGCAGCCGTAATCGCTTCTCCACACGCCATCGCACCTTGCCCGGAGCACTCGATCACACATCGTCGACCATTTCCCCGACATGGCGAGCCCACACAACTACCCTCAGTCTCCATGGGAGTCCAATGGAACGCTGTTCAGAACCCATCCCTTGATTGTTGGCGACACCGCCCTCGAGTTCTGGCTGTCGTTCCTGGCATTCGCCCTCATCTTCTTCATCATCCCAATCCTGCTCTGGTGCGCGTACGTCCACCTGCGGAACAACACCCGCATCAAGAATGACGAACTGTGTGGCAAGCACGACTCTTGCCATAGCACCCATCTCCGAGCGATGGACCTTTGGATGCTCTTCGCCTTTATCGTTCTCGGCCCTGTGGTGGTAGCCGCTGCGATCATTTCCGTCATCATTGTCATCCCACACCGGCTGTTCACGGGTCTCACGCGAAGGGGTAACATCAAGGCAAGATTCCGCAGATAGAGAGAGACAGGCAGTCTGCTAACTAGGTCTCAGGGTAGTCCGCAAGGCACTAGTACAGCGCACGCTGCTTACGGGGTTCGTGGGCATGGTTGCAACCACGCTGGACATACTCAAGGAATCGACCTGAATGTGTTTGTGGCGCCGGGAGTTAAACAAAAGCCAGACGACAAGTGAACGGAACGCAACACAGACGGGCGAGACAAGTTACTGGACAAAATAGTCTTTCAAGTAGTCCTACAGCTACGACTCGAGTATCACCCTTCAGGGGAATAGACTCTTTGCACAGCTCTTTCATGTGCAGCATGCAACAGTTCCTTCTCCCGTTTATGCCGCCTCCTCATTTCCCTCGCCTCGAAAGGCAAATGTTCTTCGTAAAGTGCTTCCCTCGCCTCTTTCTGGTCGATATAGAACCCGGCAAGGAGCAAGAAATAACAGCCAATGGGAATCAACATCCTCCACAGCATCCATGATGTTGTCGGTTCCGTGACGTACCACAACACCGTCGCAATAGGTATAAAACAGAGACTCAGACTTGCGACGAGCGCCATGGCCGTTCCCGGTTCTGACCCGATGATATTCCTCGACCCCATCGCCACGTGGAAGGCTTTCAGCTCAGCATGCCATTTGAAATCCCGGTCATGCGCCGCCTCCATCTCAGATAGCTTAGCCAGGTATGCTTCCACGGCGTACACCACCCTTGAATGCCTCTCCTCAAATGGCGTCTCTGCCTCTGCCGCCTCGGCAAATAGGGTCTCAAGCTCATTCCTAGCTTGCTCGACTAGCGCCGCATGCCGTCGATCATCCAAAGGATCTTTTGTTGGGCTTGGTGGTGGGAGCGTCATGTCACCAACAACAGTTGGTCCATCTCCAAAGAAGCTTCCATCGATGAAATCCGGAAACCTCTCAATAAAGTCGTCTTCAGCTTCGTCGTCCGCGTAATCCTCCACGTCGCTTTCTGTGTCCTCGGTAATCTCATCCAAAAGTCTGGACTCGAAGCGATATGAGCCCCCGTCGGCTCCCTCGCTCGCAAACATCTCACAGATCCTCACCAGGGCACCAACACATTTCGCCCCTAGTTTCCTCCTCCTCCTCCCCCTCTCTTTCTTCTCATAAACCCTCCCAATGGTATCAATACACCTCTCCACAACCCTGAATCTCTCAGTGTTTCCCTCCCCGCCAATAATCGCCTTCTCAGCGCTCTCCTTCGCCATAACCCTCAACTCATCAATCGCCCCCTCCACCCTCTCCATCCTCTCCTCCAACCCGCCCTCCGTCTCGCTCTCCGTCGCGCTCCCAGGCTCCTCCTCTAACCTTCCCAACTCCTCCTCCAACCTCTCCGGCACCCTCGGAAACGACGACGAAAAGTTCATCTGCGGCGGCGGGTGAAACGGGCTCGGCGCCGTGTTCGGCCTTTTCATCCCAGGCGACACCACCGACAGCGGGCTCGGCGCCGCGTTCAACACGCTCACGCTCGACCGCCGCTGGATCTCCCGCCACCCCTCCACCATCTTCTTCATGAAGTCCGCCTGCTCCGGCATCAGCTTCACCACGTCGTCCGCCGCGCCCTGCAGGAAGTCGGGCGTCAGCACCGGACACGTCGAGCTGCGCCGGAACGGCGGCGGCACCACCACCGACCGCGCCGTCCCGGGCCGGCTACTGCTGGTGGCGCACTCCGCCTCGTCGTCGCTGGCGTACGCGTGATGCCCCGCCCCGCGCGCGTAGTCAATCCTGGCAAACTTGCGCGTGCTCGTGCCGGCGGGAAAGGGCTTCAGCAGCGGCGGGAACTCCTCGGGCACCTCGTCGTCTTCGTCGAAGAAGCTGTCCTGCGACGACTTGCGCGACGACATGGGCGTCGCCAGGGTCCTCTGGTCGTCGTCGTCCTCCTCTTCCTCCTCGCTGTCGTCGTAGTCCCTCTCCTCATCGTCGTCCGTCGAGGACATGAAGTCGCCCAGCTCGTCGGAGAGGCTGCGCGGGGGGAACTGAGGGGCGGGGGATCCCTGGCGGGGGCTGCGTGGGTGATCCCTCATGATGATGTGCGTTGGCTGCTGTGTGTTGTGTTGGTCGCACTGCGTTATGTCGTGTAATCGTTAAAGGTCGTCGTGAAAATAATTGGTTCGTTACGAAGAGACAAAAGAAAAGATGCAAAAAAAGTCCCGCTAAGTGTGAAAAGGAAGGATGCAGGTTGGGATGAGGGATGGAGAATGGGTTTAAAGTCGTCGTCCTTTCGTCGCTACACCTCCTGAATCTCTGTAAGGGCTGGGCCGCGGGACGGATGAGGAGAGCAAGCGCAAGAGCAGCGCGGGGTGAGTGGTGAGGTTGTGCAAGGGTCCTGGGACTCCTCTTCGCGAAGCGGTGAGAGAGGGTCAAGGGGGCGGCCGGCTTAAGGTGAAAAGGCCGCAAACTCGGCTTTGCGTGTACACACCCCTTGCTGCTTCGCACTGACTTGACTGATAAATCCGAATGATGGAGAGACACTGGAAGGCAAAGATCTGCGCTTCAAGCCGAAGGAGAGATCGTTTGCCAGAACTGCCTGCCACCAAAAAGACGGAACGAAAGAAATTCCAAAATAATTGGGACGAAACCGCGACCTTTGTGCGCGGAGCGTTGCGAAGTATATCGTAGTAGTCCGTCGCGGGACCTGCAGGAAGGAAGCGCGTGTTTCCGATCGGCGGTCAAGTTAAACTTCGGTGAAGGGGACTTTGCAACCACACAATAGCAGCAGCGGCATCAGCAGCAGCAGCAGTCACGAGCAGCAGTACGAATAAGCAGACTGTAGCAGTGACAAGAGGCGAAGAAAAAGGCACGGACGGGGCGCTCGCTGGATACATACAGCACGCAGCACATCAAAAGGAGGGGACGAAGTATCCCCCGGCCAGGGTCTTATGTCTGGCGAACGAACCATGGGCCCTGGGCCTTTGGAGCAGAGGGGCAGGGCCGCATGCCAGCCCAAGGGAGGGGAAGCGAGAGACAAGAGGGAGAAAACGGGTTAGTTCCTGCGCACGACGATGGCGCGAACTGCCACGAGGGAAAGCGCCGATGGATGGATTGGTCTGGTCTGGTCTGGTCTGCTATCTGGCTGTTCGTGTGTGTGGATTCTTCAAAGTTCGAGTTGCAGTGCAGCAGCATCACCGGCGGCGGCGAACATCGTTGGTCTTGCTTTGGTGTTGGGTCTTCAGCTGGGCTTGGGCTGGATCTCTCTCCCTAGGGCTCCCTTTTGTTGCGTCTCGCGTGAGCGTGACCCTGGTCGTGAGTGAGCCTTTTCCCTCTCGGGCGTCCCGCTATGGATCGTTCTGAATAGAGTCCATTTTCACTTTGCAGATGCAGAGAGGAGGGGTTCGAGGCAAGCCGTGCCCTTCACATCGCTTCGTCATGGAAATGGAAGAGAACGAGTACTCGTCTGATGTTGTTTGTTGTTGTCTATTCTGAAGCTCATGTTGATTCCCTCTTCCGTGTCGTACATATCTCTCAAACGCCAAAGCCAGTGCCCCAGTGGTATCATTTTGGAATGCAATTTTTCTCTTTCCGTATCCATAAAATGTGCAGATTGCCACGTCAGTTATTCCCTGCAATTGCAGTCCAACGCCGCAGCCGCCGTGCTATCCCCACACACCGCTTCCAATGTCGCTCCAAATGGGGGCGGGCCCCATCGCTTCAGCGGCTTTTTTCTGCTCCCAGCCACCGGATGAACCATCCGCGCCCGCGCCCTCGCCTGTCCGCCGCCGCGACGGTGACGGGCAGATGTCAGACACACAGTTGACAGAACGCCGCCGGCCCCAAAGACACGAACCGCCGTCAGCCCTTAGCTGTAACTGTACTGAATCCCGAGTCCGACCTTGGGATCCTCCACCGAGCCGCCGCTCATGCGCATGCGCTTCAGCGTCTCTTGCGCGTTAGGCGCACCCCCACTGAACTTGCGCTTGTCTGCTGTCGTGTGACCCTTGGTGATGCCGGGGAACAGCTTCGCCTGAAGTCTTGCGCTCTTCTCCGCCGGCGCCGGGGTGCCATCGCGCGAGCCTACTGAAGACGCCACCTCGAAGCTCTCCCGAGGATCGCGACGGAGCATCTCAGAGGCGGCCTGACTAGCTTGGCTCTCTGAGACATCCTCATCATCCTCGCCCGTTGGGAGAGGCTTGCGGAAGCTGCGTGACGCATTTCGTGATGCCTGTGACAAGTTTGCGACTGACTCTAACGCCTGGCGAGCGAGCTCCTCGTTGTCATCTGCAGAGATGGTGCTCTCGCGGCTCTTGCGGGTGGGCTCGCGCACAGCTGGCGGCGGCGTGCCAGGGATGATTTGAGCCCTGCTGTAGCTGTGCCGCGGCTCGCTCTGGGGCACGAGGTTGACCGATGGCAGCAGACCAGACTGTTCGTGCCGCTGAGGGCGCGAAAGCGGCGTCGTAGGTAGAGATGATAGTGACTGGGCGTTTCGGGTGTGCTTGGGAGGCATGCGGGGCGCGGGTCTGACCGTTGTAGTAGGTGTCGACGGCGCGCTGTTGTTGTCCTGGCTGAGTGCCTGCAGCAGAGCCGCAATAGGCTCGGGGCCATGGTCCCGATCGACCCGTGCATCGCGGTGCGCAGATCGCGGGGTCTGCTTGGGGGTAGCGCGATGAGCCTGCTGCGGAGTTGAGACGGACGTCTGGTGCTGCGTCTGCTGTCTGGGCGTCATGGCACCGTGGAAGATGCCACCTGGGCTGCACAGCATGTGAAAATGCTCCCGGTTTTCCCGAATGCGGTTCAGCATCATGTCTCGCTCCTCCGTCAAGCTCACAATCTCCTCCTCCTTCTGGGAGATGACCTTCTTCGCCATCTTGACTCGTCGGGAGAGGGCCTCGTTCTCGTCGATGGACTCCTCGTACCACATCTTCATCTGCAGGTACTTCATCTGTGCCGACTCCGAAGCAGCGCTGAGCTCGCGTACGGCCTGTCGCGAGTACTCGGCCGTCCTAAGGGCCTCGATCTCTCGGCGGGTCATCTCGTGCTCGACGGCAGCCCGCTTCGCATCTTCGTCAGCCTGGAGGCTAAGTAAGTTGTATTGTAGCTTGTGATGGGCCGCCTCCATCTTCAACTTGGCATGCTCGGCGATGCATGTCTGCATCATGGCTCGCAGTTCATCGGCGGTAGCATCGAGGACCTGCTTCGGGGCCGGGGGGACATATTCTGATCCAAGACCGCCGTCTCGGCGGACGGTCGTGTTGAAGCCGGTAGCAGGCGGGGAGAAGAGGGCAGAGCGCTGGGAACCGCCGTAGGTAGCTTGCAGAACTCCGTTGCCGGCATGTGCGACGACCTGGGAGGAGGGAGGCGGTGTCAAAGAAGACGGGATGACGGCGGCGGAGCTCATTCGGTCGTCGTTGACTTCGGTCTTGAAGGATTGATTAGGATCCATGGGAGAGGCGGGGACTTCAGTCGACGGTAGGGTAACTTGGGACGAATTCACAGCGAGGACATCGTTGTCTTGAGGCGTCGTGGGCTCGTCGGCAACGGACCTGGTGTCGGTCGGGGTGCCGTTGGGCAGCTGGGCACCAGCGTCGGACGCAGCCATCTTGGATCGTGACGCAGTAAGCGACGAATGAGCGGTAGACCAGCGTCGAAGGGGTAGGAATGTATCGAATTGTATGGTTGAGATTGATTGAAAAGCTGCGACTCTCCTTTCCGAGTGTCGATTCGAAGGTCGACGCGGGCGGGGGCGGAGAAATGTCGCGTTGAGCGCAACACCACGTCAGCGATGGAACCAGGGCGGAGAGAAAATAATAGAGGCGACGGGCGGTAAATGCTGATGCAGGCTGGATGGGGATGAGGAGAGCCGGATGCAGCGATCGATATAAAGGATGAGGGTGGCAGGGGAAAGGGGGAAACGAGGTCAAAGATGTTCTATCGCATGCTTGAGCCTTTGTCCGCACGGGTGGTGGTGGTGGTAGTGCTGTGCGTTGTGTATGGTGTGTGTGGTATGTGGTATGCGTGGTGTGTATGTGTGGTGGGAAAGGTGGATGGCCGACGGGGGAGGTGATGGTTGTCGGGCGGTTGCTGTGGGAGCAAATGAAATGGGCGATCAGCACAAGCAGCCAGCACTGGCACCAGCAGTGACTGTGACTGTGAATTGACGGGGAACCAGCAGCGGCGGCTGGGCTGGGGGACGGGGGGAAAATCCACGGAAAAAAGAGGCTGGCGGTGGACGTGAGTGGGTGCTCCCAGCCGAAGCTAAGCCTAAGGCGGAGCTCCGGCGAGTCTCGGTGAGGAGCATTGGCCAAGTCTGAGTACCAGGCACGTGTCATTGGCTCCTTCACCGACAGGCGAGTTGTGCTTCTTTGTCTTTGTATTTTGTGCTAATTGTGCTAGGCATCTCACCGAAGCCCTCAGAGGCTGGGAACAGGAAGCTGATTACAGTCCGTCGCGACCTCCAACCTCCACATGTCCCCATAGTCATGATACTCATGATACATACACTCGCTAGTCTCGACTAAGCCTTGAGGTATCCGAGAATAATCTCCTTGAACTGGTCGTAACCATCAACGAAGGGGACGTGACCCGCGTTCTTGATCACCTTGAGCTCAATCTTGTTGTCCTTGCCCGCCGCTCGGAATCCCTCCTCCACCTTTTGCCGCATCTCCTTCATGGCCTCGGGCAGGTTGGCGTCCTTGTCGCCAACAACCAGCAGCGCCTCGTCAACACCGGCTCCCACCTTGCCAAACAGCGGCCGGATGTCGAAGCTGTCGCTCCGCAGCGCGTGACAGCACGTCGCGAACCCGTCCACACTGGTCTGGAGCATGATGCCGCGCACCCGGTCCGCCTCGTCGGGGTTCGCCTTGACCCATTCCTGGCCGAACCACCGGTCTATCGTGCCCTCAACCTGCTCCTGCATGTTGCCGGCCTCCCGCGCCTGCTGAGCCCGCGGTGCGAACAGATCATCCACACCAGCGTTCTTGGGGGATGCCGCGATGGTGTCGCAGATGGCCACCTTGTGCACGATGCCAGGGTACTTGTTCACAAAGTAGAAGCTGGTCGCGGCACCCATTGACACTCCAATCCAGGCGAAGACCTTCTCAACCTTGAGAGACTGCAGCAGGTGGTACACATCATCGGCAATTGACTCAAATGACGTGTCGAGGTTCTTGGGAGCTGACGACTGGCCGTGGCCTGGCTGGTCAAAGCGAAGCGTGCGGAAGCCGTTTTCTGCGAGGAACTTGGCGACGTGGTCCCAGACCCGGAATGGCGCCGACAGCGAGTTCGCCAGCAGCACGAGGGGCTCGTCACCTTGGCTAGACAAGTGGTACGAGAGAATTCGCCCGTCGGGAAGGTTGACTTGCTGCGTGGTGACCATCGTGATGTGTTCTTCGTTTATCGGATGCCGGCTTCCGGGTGGTCAAGTTGGATTCCTTCAACTGGTTTTGGGGACTCTTAAGTACCAATGAGCGGACAAAGGGTCGAAACGATGAAAGGCGGTAAGTTTCACGAGTGTTCAGACGTTTGTAGTTGATGAATGGGAAGAAGTTGCAACTTGAATGGCCTTTAAGACCTTCATGTCATTCGTCATGTGACGTCGCGGGGTCAAGCTCCGGTAATTGGCGATGGCAGGAGCTTAGGAACTTCCGAACGTGGTGGGGGAGGAGCTCCCGTCCCTGCACCAACTGCAGCAGTTACATAGCTTCCTGGATGACACCCCTTGGTAGAAGCCAATGCATGCCAGTGAATCAAGTCAAACAGTACTTCGGGAAGGTAATGCAATTACTGCATCGTCTTCGGATACAATTCCCAAGTCTTGTCTTGGGCAAAAGATCGGCGCAAACATGACATGAGAGGGAGCTGCCAGGAAGAAAAGGTGGGGTACAGGCGCACGGCCTCCATATACACATCTTGCGTCGTACAATTCATCGAATTCGATTGGTCAAGGTGCCAGAGTGGTTAATGGGCTGCCCTGCTATCAGTTCTCTGATGTCAGTTTAGGCAGTGGCTTCGGTCGCGCAGGTTCGAATCCTGTCCTTGACGTTCTCTTTTGCATTTTTGTATGATTTGCTCATCCGTAGATCGTCTTTTTGCTCAAGCACTGTTTCGCTTGTCCTTTAACAAGGTTGGAGTGATCTTGCTATATTTGTTGGGAACTTGCGGGGAACTTCTGTCACCCGCATGTTCTTGTAGACTATTGAAGGAATGCAAACCACAAACCCCACCAAAGCTGCAGTCGTGTTAGCAGGCCCTCAGTTAAGAAAGTCCGCACCTACCAGCTTCAGTCCAGATTTCCACGCAAGTCTTGTACCATTTAACAGTGCTCGACTCTTCTTCGGTCGTCCTTGCAGTTTCTGAAAAGCCATTCTCACATGCCTCGAGTCAACTGGCTTCCTCGCCCCTTCCGGTTCCGAAGATAAACCCCCCTGCCGCTTCTGCACTCTCTCGGTGCCGAGTTGACCATCAAGATAGGCCAGCTCCTAGGCCTGCACCTTCAACGCCTCTGCCGCAACGCTCTGTACCATCTCAGAAGTCAAGAAGCCCAAGATGTCCATGACATCGTCGTTGGGCTTGTTCTTCGCGATGACCCCCAGCCCGCACCATTCCCTGAAGCGCTTCGCTTTGCGGTACGTGAGCGATGCGTGGCAGTACTCAGACCAAGTGGCGTACTCGGCCACAGTCATGTCCATTGTCCGCTCGTCGTTCTTGCGCAGCTTCTCCAGCGCGGCCTCGCTGCTGGTGATGTCGGTGATGTCCTCCGGCGCCTCTGCGACCTGCTCGGAGAAGAACGAAGACACGTCCCACGGAAGGGAGACGGTAGGAAACTTGCCTTTGGCTGCGGGCGCCTCGTCAGTGGGCGCGGCTTCTTCCATGTCTGCTTCATCGACGAAGCCCTCCTTTTCGTCCGAGTCTTTGACGGTCTTGCGGATGGCTTTCCAGGTGAGAAAGGTGCGCAGGCGTTCTATGCGGGCGGTGTCGTGGCGAAACTGGAAGATGAGGTCGTTGTTGGAGAACACGCGGGAGCCGCGACGGCTGGCGAGATCGTTTGCGGTCTTCAGCTGTGAAGCTGTTAGGTGTGGATAGGGGACGGGTGGATGAGCTGTACCATGTGGACGACTTGATCGAGGATGATATCTTCAATGAGCTTGATGGTTTGGATTGACACATCTTGGATTTCTCCGGCGATGTACATCATCTAGAGATGAATAGATGAGTCGAGGTATCACGGGTGACGGGCAAGCTGGTGGTTCTGTGAGGGAAGGGGACGAAGTAGTGTACGAGGAACATTCAGGAAACATATATGACAGGGGGGATGGAATATCACTGAGAGTGATCAATCAACGTACCTGCTGAATTTCTTGCTTGAATTTGGCCTCCATCATGAGAACTAGAAGAGGGCGGAATCCGGGGCAAGAACATGCAGCAATAATAACGGGCTGGGCAAATCTTCACGCGCGACGAATAAGATAGTGACTGCATGAGAAGTGCCCTCAAGTACAGATCATCTGCAATATTTTATGATCATCATCAAAGCTCCTGGTATCGCAAAATCCATGTTAGGTATTTTATATTAGGGGTTCACTGTGTATAAGTGCGAGGGGGCTAGATGCACTGTACAAGCTGAGGGTGCTCGGAGCTGTAGAAGAATGGGGGGAGTTGAAGAGGAAATTCGGCGACCAAAGGACGCGGGGACAGACCTACTTCGATAAAACCCAGCGGCAGAAGCTCGGCCTAGCTGGGAGTGCAACCCCTACCCAGATGCTCTGATCGATGATTGGTACTCTTCAACTTCTTTCCCCCACCTCTCTGCTGGCACAGTGCCTAGCTTCACCACGCTTTGCTGCCTCTCTCTCCCCCTCCGCTCATTCAAACCTGTCAAATGACATATGAGAACTGCTTTACATGACATCTGGCTGTGCGACGTTTTACCTTTTGACTATAACGCGGTTGATTTTGACTGAGATCATAACCTTGACCAGTACTTATATATTGTGCTCTTCGTCAGCTGAGAACTGCGACTAGCCAGGCAACCCCGAACGCAAAGCTGTCGATAGCCAAAATCTGGGAATGCCTCACGTTCGCGTGATGAGCTCTCAGAACGCATTTGTTTCGGGGGCAACTTTTGAAGTCTCACTTAGGCCCATCACGAGTGAGGCTTGTCCGCGCATCTGCCTGAACAAGGAGCCTGATTCCCCTCGGCTAACCTGCGCGGTCTTTTGATGCGGACACCCCTGTTTGTTAACACATCTACACGTCTACACACCTGCACACCTTGAAGTAATATTACTGGCTACATGCAGGGTCTTTTCCATCCCTCCTGTCGACTCTGGACCAGTTGGAAATGGGTCTTTTTCTCATTCAAGTCTCCACCCCGACGTGGAGGTTGGTCCTTTCGGACGCTGTGGGGCGCCAACTGGCATCCCAAGTTGCCTCATCTCGCCTTCTGAGGTGGCTTGGTTGGTATCTTGTCAATTTGATTTGAACCCTCAGGGGCCTCACAACTTAAGAAGTCGCACTCTTCAATTATGCTTCGATCTTCCGGGCTCAACTTCTCGTCGACAGTGTGTGTCATCGTCAAGCCGTCTCGGCCTGTGTAGCCAGCCTTGTCAATCCCCACCATTCATCATCTCAGTGGTAATGCCGCTCACAGAAGGCTACGACGAGGGGGGCTCTCCTCTTTCAATTTTGGGCATGGCAAAGCGCATAAGCTCTCGATTCCGATCAACCTCACCGCCGCTAGCGAACTCCGTCTCAAATGGAGGACCGAATAAGTCACCTCAAGATACAATTGGTTCTTCAAAAGAACCGACTAAGACCTGCGAGGGTCATTTGCCAGCGACTCGCTCCTATTCCGAGGACGAATGGGAGAAAATGAAGAAGGTCATCAAATATCTCTATCTTGACGTAGACATGCCCCTTGAGGACGTTGTCAATATTCTGTCTAGTGAAAATGATTTTCACACCAAGTAGGCTGGGTTCCCTCTTTCGGAACACGAGTTCTGCCACATTCATACTAACACTGAGAACCCAGTGTCAGAATGTGCAAAAGACGATTGCAACGATGGAACTTCACAAAAAACAGCAGCAAGCATAGGAGAAGCACATTCCGTCAGAAGGCCAAGCCGGAGAGGCCCTCAAGCTTGTTGAAGTGGACGGCCCGCCGTTTGAAGAATAACAGAGGGAAGAATCGACAGCTTCCAGATCCTAGCACCATGGACACGGAGGCTGAGAGCACTATTGATGGTGATATCGACGACATTTTCGGGTTGGGGAATCTAGACATGGATATTACCTGTGATTGGGACACGGCCGCCCAGGAGCCTGTGAACTTGAACGACGACCCGCCTACCCCAAGCATGTTTCAGCCATCTAACTGCACCGCTATGTCGTCTGATCCAACATCTACCATACGGCCCTTTCTTCAAAACGAGCTCAATGATGAACATCGAGAGTCAGACAAAATACCTGTAAACGAGATTACTTACAATGCCTCAAACCACGCGAGTTCCGGTGCTGTTGAAGAGCAGGACCCCAACTACACCGTGCCGCTAGCCATGATAACGGAAGCACCGATTCCAAAATATGAAAGATGTTGCCCTTATCGATATGGGGAGAAGAAGTTTCGGTTGATTCAAGAAAGCTCGTGAGTTGAGCGCACCTGCCCACAGTGACTTCATCTCGAGTAAATTACTAACAGACGTCAAGGGATGGCAGATATCAGGGCGACTCTCTTGGATATGGCACCTACATTGCCGAATCTGATGAGAGGCTCTGTTCGTCGGCATGTAAATGTAGACAGAGTCATTTCCCCTCTGCCTTCGCGTTTGTCGTTGAGCTCACTACCGCCGGCATCAAGGTGGATTTCATGAGTGAATCATTATGGGCCGAAGTCATGCTTGTTTTACCGTGTTTCTTCGGGTCAATTGAGGGCTGTCGAAGCATCGATGGTCGAATTCTCTTCAGAAACAGAAGTCAGTTGACAGCGCATCTGGAAAACTTATACGAGACGGAGCGGTTGAATCCGACGTATGCGACGCATACATCGCGGTCCCTAGAACTGGAACTACTCGTGCACGGATTTTTGGAAGACAATCACTACCGCCAATACGATGCGGCTGGAAGGGCAGGGCATGATAATAGTGGCTGCTACCCCCTTGACCCTGATGTCCTCTTCAGACCGAGAAATGGCGAAGCTGATCATCTGAAAAAGCTCCGAGCCGAATTCAAAGACCTCCAAGGACATGACCAGCTCGAGTTCAATATTTCCAGGCTTGACGACGCCTTTCGTATGGCCGATAGGAACTTGGATATCCATGAGATGGACCCAGGCAACATGGCCATTCGATATGAGCTCATTGCAGAGGACTCGCTTCCGTCACCCAACGAAAACTCGGAAGCAATGTCTCTCACAAGATGGGAAGAAGATTATCTGTCCTCTCCCGGCACTTTCAGTAACACATTCAGCAATACCTCCAGAACCACATCCAGCGATGACTCTCTCAGCGATCAAGACCTGATCCAGGGCCCGATATACGAATTGTGCTCCCGAGAACTCAGGACGCGTGAGGAATTCGACGCTTCAAGGGTGACTAATGTGGAGAAGAGACCTCCTGCGACCAAAGGCTAAACCTTGAACCCTGAGATGATCAAGAAATTACTGGAGGGAACATTCAGTGTCAACGACTGGATTATGAGTGCCGTAGCGAACGAGGACATTGGTCTTGTACAATCACTCCTCGAACTCGGAACAGACACAGATGGTAGGACCTCCAGGCTATGTGAGAATACTGAAGAAAACTGACGTGATGTACAATAGTTTATTCTGGCGATGGCCGGAATCCTCCAATTTGCATCGCAGCAGAGCTTGGCGACATACAAATCGTGCGGGCTCTAATCGATCGTGGCGCAGCTGTCGACAAGACTGATTCTAAGGGCCGATCTCCGCTGCATATAGCAGCAGCCAAGGGACATCGCGAGATTGTACGACTCATCCTTGACTCTGACTGGCCACAAAACAGAACTGGTAGTCAAGGATCACTGTTAAACATCGCCTCAGCCTGTGGACATCACGAAATAGTTCAACTTCTGCTCAACCGACGACAGGAGTCCTGCATAACAAGCCCATCTATAAGCTCGCGGAACGTTTTTTCATTCACCGATACAGACATGCAAGAAGCTTTGGTCTCAGCAGCGGAAAGTGGGAGTTCAGCAACAATGCAACTTCTGCTTGAGAATGGGTCGCGCACCGAAAGACTCCTGTCTACACCGGGCATTGAATTCCACTCAACACTCATAGGAGCTTCCGAAGAGGGCAAGTACGACGTTGTGAACGTACTTCTTCAGACTTCTGTTGATGTAAACAGTGTGGATCATCGAGGTACTGCGCTAAGTGTCGCCATAAGTAATGGACATGACGCAGTCGCTCGTCTGCTACTGATCCAAGCAGGCGGGCAGGTTTTATCTGCCATACGCCATTTGAGATCTTGTGGAAAACGAACATCAATCCAACGGCTTCTTCGGATCGTGCCACAAGTGCAACGACATCTTCGGCAAGCGAGGAACCCTGCACATGGACCTTTGGTTTCCACGAACATGGATTGTCTTCGAAAACACTTCTACAGCCAGCACAGCTTGATGATAGCAGCATCTTCAATTTCCACAACAAAGTTCAAGGACCTTTCGTGGCAGTTGTCCAATCGTCAAGATGCCTGGGCTGCAGGCATCAAAATGATGCGCAAGCTGTGTCGAGGGGGATCTCCTTCCACTGTTGCAGAAGTAATCCCATTCTTATGTCTATCTCGGTCAATGGTGGACACACTTCAAGAATTGCATCACGGGTCATTCGCGGAAGAGTTCGATGATGACCTTCCGAGGTGGCAGATGATATTCACGACTGGCAACAACGAGCAAGAGTTGGAAGCATACCGGGATGCTGTCTGGTCAATCTGGGGGGTCACATGCGATGCGCTCAGTCTAGACGTTGGCGAAGCTGTACCAAAAGGTTTCCAAGACCTTGCTTCTGCATTGGCTTCTAAGGCAGATTTGCTGTACGGCGACATTTCTCTGGGCGCCGAGAACAAGTTAATCACGAAGTCAACTAGACGGTCCAAAAATACTCGCCAACTCTCAAATGAACCGTTGGCAGGAAAGAATAGCGAGACGATTGTTTCGGAGAACAATATCGAAAGCTTCCTGCTTCAGGAGAAATCAATCGCACGTCAATTAGATCGGCCTCCGGACCGGACTCTAGCGGAGGAGATCAGAACAGATGCGACCATCATCGAACCACCGGCAACCCTTTTGATTGCCGGAACGATCTTTGCAATCTTCATCATTTTCATGCAAGGTATGTGAATCATTGACCGGATATGAGGTGGAAAGCGATATGAGTGTCAACTAACACAAAAACTGACAGGGATTTCGAAGGTGTCGAAACTCTCTGTATCGCTGCGTGTGGCATTTCCAAGTATCAATACTCTAACTCGCAGGTACGAGCTCTTGGACAGTGAACTAGTGAGAGGTCACAGTCTGGTACATGTCGAGGGCATAAATGGAAACAATTATTGTGTAATTTGAAGACTGATTATGGCTTGGAAGGAAATTTCTAGGCATTCGACGGACTTGGTGTTCGTTAGTTCGAGGTTGAGAGATTGCTTGAATCGCCAGTGAATTGACTGGAAAAGGAGCGTAATCAATTTCTTCGTTCTTTCTGACTTTGGCATTCAAGTATGGCTGAAGTGTAGTGAAAAGGCGCAGTAAAACAGTACTGTGGCCTTCTGGTATACTTATCTGCAGCAGATTCCATGTTGACTGTCGGCACGTCCTGCTGAATTACCTAGGTGGGGCCGAATCCGGGATGCCGACGCCGGGTAGCGGAGGCTGACGCCGAGAATCTTCGGAATCAAAATAATGCCTACGGAATGGTCGAAATAGTAATCTAACAGCGGTGTCCGGACATTCGGCCCTCCCACGTCCGCCGATTGCTTCGTTCTCGCGACGTTCCAGAAGCTGAATCCCTGAAAGCTCAGACGTCGGACGAGACCAGCCTCCCCCCAATCAAAGCACCCAAAACACGAGACTAACTGATCTTCCGCCACTTCCCGTCTCGCGAATGCGCGCAAAGGCAGGGTGCCGGACCTCTTCTACCCTCGGCAACGAACGGAGCAAGCTCGCAGAGAAGAAAGTTACTTGGCCCCAGGCCAATCATGCCTCGGCGCTGCACCCCCGCGCTTTACTCCAACATTGGCTGCTTCCCGCTAGTCAAGGCCGGGGGTTGGTGTGGGCCAAGGTGGGTGAGTCGGTGGACACAAACCGTCGTTGTGTTACATTCTCGCTTCGCCTTCGCGAGGAGGCCATTTGCCGGTCGTCTTTTCCGGCGTTGGAGCTTGGGAGCTTGGGGACATGGAGCACGGCAAATAATCGCTGAAATTGGGGATCCCAAACACGGTGAACCCGGTGTTTTCTCTGACTGCCCAATGATACTTGCGACTCTTGCGAGCTCCACGGCAAGCTGGCGGGGTTTCTGATCTCTCCGTCCCCCACGTTTCACAGGGATCCAGCTCCAAGAGTCGGCCCTGGGCAGCAGTCGAGGACACTTTTTACCGTTCGGCTCGACGTCAGGAATACCTACCTCGTTCCGAGAGATCCCCTGAGATCCCTTCAATCTTCTCGCCCTCAACTTTGTACAACCCAAAACACCATACACCACGCGTTTGGCATTCACCGGTGTGCGATTCCGAGTTTCCAAATAGACAGACGATCTTGATAGATAGAGCTTTCGGACTCCATCTGAAGATATGGCGCTCGGTGAGATTCCCCGCCATCACCAGCCTCCAACTTGGTGGTGAAAACCTTCCGTCGCGTTCAGTCAATCACGACCTCGGGTTTTGCCACGAACATTGGATCAATATGTTAACACCGGAACAGCAGCGGCAGCCGCGGTAGCTGGAGGCGTGGCCTCTTCTTTGTATCTTGACGCGAAATACCACCTCTCGAAGGATATTAATTCACTCCGAGGCCGCCGAACAGTCGTCAGCGCAATTGAAAACGCTGGTAAGTTACAAGTCTATCTCACAGACGAGCAGTAGCCTTACGAATATATCAGTCAAGACCGACCGCGTTTCTCCCTACTACATCTTCGAACAAGCAGTTCAAAAGCATCCCTATGATGAGGCCATCTGGACGAGAAATGGAAGCGTCTCGTGGAAGACCACCTACGATCGTGTCAATCAATATGCTCAATTATTCCTCTCTTATGGCGTCAAGCCCGGACAATTCGTCGCTTTCTTCATGCAGAACTCTCCCGACTTTGCCTTCGCCTGGGTAGGACTGCTCGCTATCGGTGCCGCACCGGCCATGATCAACTACAACCTCACCGGCAAGGCTCTTCTCGGCTGTATTGAGATCAGCACGGCGAAACTTGTACTTGTGGACGGATCAGCGGAGGTCGCGGCGAAGTACCAGGACGTAAATACCGAGCTCGACATGAAGGGGATCAAGCTTATCAACTTGGCTGAGGAGAAGCCGAGGGTCTATCAGATGGATCCGGTACGGCCGCATGATAACCTCCGGAAGGGAATGATGCCGGGTGACGCGATGGCTCTCTTCTATACCAGGTAGGTACTACGATGATTCTCAGTGATCTTGACTAATAGATGCAGCGGAACGACTGGTCTGCCTAAAGCTGTGCTGTTCCCTGCGGCCGCCGCGGCAAGCTTATCACTACAGGCAAGTCCTAGTATGACTGGCTTTGCTTGGTTTTGGGGAGCTAATTAGATCAGAATGATTTGGGATTCCATCCGACTGCTGGTAACAGCGAACGATGCTACATTTGCATGGTATGTCATCGTTCACGGCTCCTGTTTCGGGATACTTCTGACCATCGCCAACAGCCATACTATCATGGGACCGGCGGCATCACGATGATGTCACAGATACTTGTGAGAAACCTTCCCATCCTTTGAAGACCTCTTTCTTACCACCATGCAGTCGGGATCCACGGTTTGTATGGCTCCAAAGTTCAGTGTATCGACATTCTGGGACGACATTCGTGACTCAAATGCGACCTGGTTCGTCTACGTCGGCGAAACGCTACGATACCTCCTCGCCGCGCCGCCTTCCCCACGTGATAAAGAACACAACGTCCACGCCGTCTTCGGAAACGGCTGTCGTCCAGATGTATGGAGACGATTCCAAGAACGATTTGGTGTTGACACCGTTTGCGAGTTCTACAACAGTACCGAGGGTGCCCTGGGGCTGCGCAACCTTTCGCGAGGCGATTTCTTTGCCAACGCGGTTGGGCATCACGGCTTGCTACTTCGACTCAAGTACAGGAACATGTATGTTCCTGTCGCCATCGATACGGAGACTGGTGAAGTCCAAAGAGATCCTAAGACGGGCCTGGCGATCCGCATGTCTTATGAGACCGGCGGAGAAATATTGGTAGAGCACCCGGGTGAGAGGGCGTTTCCAGGCTATTTCAACAACCCCGATGCAACAGACAAGAAGTATGTGAGGGATGTCTTGAAGAAGGGAGACATCTTCTACCGTACTGGTGATTCTCTGAGACGGGATGCTGATGGCAGATGGTTCTTCTTGGATCGGTGAGTTCCTTTCCTGATGCAGTCAATGGACATAACCTGACATGACTTGAAAAGACTCGGAGACACCTACCGGTGGAAGGGTGAGAACGTGTCTACAGCTGAAGTGTCGGAAGTGCTCGGAGAATACCCCGGTGTGAATGAAGCAGTTGTTTACGGCGTTTCCCTCCCTGGCCACGATGGAAAAGCTGGCGCGGCAGCTCTGGATATCGCTCCAGACAAGAAGGCGTCCTTCGACTTCGCTGACTTCCTGAGGTACGTATCTCATCCCAAGACCCTTACTTATCTGTTCTAAGACTTGTAGATACTCGCGATCCCGATTGCCACGATATGCCGTGCCCATTTTCGTTAGGCTGTTGAATGCAAGCCAAGCCAGCCACAACAACAAGCAGAACAAGGTGCCATTGAAGAACCAAGGCGTTGACCCGAGCAAAATCGAGGGTGGAGATCAGCTTTTATGGATTGAGAAGCACGGCAAGGGGAACACCTACGTTCCATTTACGCAGGACGACTGGGACAACCTCGGGCAGGGCCGAGCGAAGCTGTAGATGGGCGAAGTCCTTATTCCTTACAGATACTTATTCTACTGGACATTTCACGATGATTCCTTCAATGAGCACGTGTGAAGTCTTTAGCATCTTCCTGCGACTGATGCAGTGATACCGCCTCGGCCGCTAGCGACCATCCTTGGCCGAATCATACACCACTTCACCTGCATTCCCGCGACATGCGGGGGCGAGATGACGGAGATGACGCCCAGGACCCGGCCAATGAGCGTGCTGTGATGATAATCTGCTAAGAACCAAGCTTCTGACGGCGCGATCAAGGATACGACGAACCCCGCACGACGCAATCACGCACCAGGGGATTGTGCACGCGGGGGAACACCCCTGTACGCTTCACATGGAGATCAGCGCATATGGGATGGCTGGGACCGAGGCGAGCAACCTGGATTGAGCTGGACGAGATGATCAGTCACACCTAAGGGCCTTGGTTTCTTGTTGGAGCCAGAGATTCAAATGAGGGCGATGCCCAGGGTCTGCTGCGAGCCGATCCCCGACTTGATTCTCTCGTGTTTTTGCCCGGGGCACCAGCCGTCGCAAAAATGGCAGGAATCAAGCGGACGCGCATCATTTTCGCACTTTTTATCCCTTGTGTGCTCATTCTGCTTTTCAGGAGCGGGAAAAATGCGAAGCCAGAATCAGAGCCAGCACAATGGATGGCCTTCCCGCCGCCCGAAAATCCCTCGACGGACTCACCTCCCAAGATCGATGTAACTACCGACCATGTTGAAATCCCGATGATCAACGACGCTCTCAATGGACAGCCCCCATCACAGCCAGTACAACTCGTTCCCGATGCGCACAAGTTAGCGACGGCGGATGAGTTTCTTCCACATATTGCGGCAGTCATTCAAGAGAAGGGAATCTCTCAGCGAGAAGCCCGCGCAACATGCACGTGGCCAGCGGACGTGTTTGTCGACTTTCAATTCTCCGATACGCTGGAGTGGGTTCTCGAGGACCGGCCAGTGTTGGAGATAGAGCTGCGCCGACGCGAGTGGCACGACTTTGTTCAGAAGGGCATGATACCATACACGACCGTAAAGGATCGGTTTCTGGGAAGAGGTTTGGTCATTGTTGCTGGCAATGCGGACACGATCATGCGCGTCAAGGTGATCCTTCGACAGCTGAACAGACTGGGATCCAGCATTCCTATCGAGATCCATTTCTGGGACACTGAAATGGATATTGGTGCAATGGCGGATCTCAATGCGTTGTACACCCCGATCTACTATAACGACTTGTCGAGGCCGCATAACATTATCCACATCAAGAAAGACGGATATTTTGGAATCAACTACCAGCTGAAGACGGCAGCTTTGCTAAATTCTCGATGGGCTGAGCCAATCCTGCTAGACTCCGACAACATTCCCATTCTAGACCCAGCGACTTTGTACGATTCGATTCAATACCAAGAGTATCACTCCGTATTCTGGCCAGACATCGCACGTACACGGCCCCAGAATCCCGTTTGGGCTATCTTCAACACACCTTGCCGAATGGCCGAATACGAGCAAGAAAGTGGACAGCTGTTGGTCGACAAGACGCGATTCTGGTATCATCTCCAACTAGCGTCGTGGCTGAACAACGAGCAGGGGAAGTACTACAACGAGATTCTGCTGGGCGACAAGGATATGTTCCGCTTCGCATGGCATGCCCTAAAAACAAACTTTGGGAAGCCCAAGAAGTGGGTTACGAGCGTTGGCACGGAAAACGATGGGTTTTACTGCGGTCATTCGTTCGCGCAGCATCATCCGGATGACGGACAAGTGGCGTTTCTTCACGGCGGACTAGTGAAGACAGTGTCCCTGGAGGTGATGAAATGGAATCGCGATGTTAAGGGGGGCTACCTTCGACACTACAAGAGGTCACCGAGCGAAGAGAGTCCAGAGGTGAACATCAACGTCGCCATAAAGTTCGACGGAGCGGCTTACATGCCTGACCATTCCAACAAGTTCGAGGCCGCCCAATGTACCGACATGTTCGACGTCCAGGCGCGAGACCTGAACGAGATCCTCCCCGGATTCGAGCAAACCTTCCGGGAGATAGGAGGATACTGGCAGCTGGACCAAGAGGACACGGGAAACTTTGGTCAAACCAACCCTTTCCCAGCCGGGTGAAGCTCGCGTGGAAAGATGCGGATAGCATGATATTCACCAGGATGACATCCGTTGCCAAGAATGGCATCGAGGAGGAACCGGGTGAGATTAACCCCCCTGACGATCCTCCGCGGGCCGACCAGAGGGAGCTAGGCGCCAAGCACGAGCAAAGGACGAGAGGTCAAAGACACGCGAAACAGACAAAGGCAGGCTAGTGCCGTGGCCGCACCGCCCTTGATGGTCAGAGACTTGGCCCTCCTCGACCGAGGTCCGTTGTGCGGAATTTTAAAAGAAGACTCGAGCTAGAAAACTGTGCATTGAAGCTTAATTTCTCAGCCCTGGGGTGTCCGACCAGTCTGAGCCGGCGGAATGTCAGCAGCCCTTCCATCAGCTGGAGGCGAACCTTGGTGTTGACAAGTTAAGGCGCGGATCAGGGTCGTGGATTGTCAGAAGTCTTGGCATGACAGTTGTGGAAAATAAACTGCCACAAGGCTGATGAGAGACATTGAGAACTCAAGCCATCGGTCTTGGTCAAAGGAAGTTGGCACCTTGTGTTGGCGGGAGCAGAGATGGAGAATGGGCTGGCTGTTGAGAGCAGGGGAAGAAGAATCGCGTGTCTCAGTCGTGTCGAATGAGTCAAGCCTTCCATGGCAACATACGGACAGTCACCTGAGAGGATTACGCAGTCAGCAGCACTGAATCGCAAAGAGGAAGACTCTCCTGCAAGATGGATCCTCTTACTACTGCAGCTTGAAAATAAAAACCATGTTATTGGGCGACCCAATCCATCGGCTTCTCATCCGAGCGTTGAGAAAGTTCGTTCACATTTCAAGACACAAGCTAGACGAAGAACTAGAGACAAGCATCGGACGACAAAAAACGGCCCTTGACCCTGGGGAAGCATGTTCGGGCCAGTGACGTTCGTGTTCCCCATTCTTAGCACATCTGAGCTAATGTTTCAGGGCAACTCGCAGGCCAAGCCGCACCGTTAGGGTGCTAACTGCAACATCGGATTAGCGGCTGGATCCCGCCTGCGACGCTAAAACAATGGCTCCCTCTGCGGGATTGCGATGGACCTTTGTATTGCCCCTGAACAAAGGTGCCCCCCTGGCTCTTGAGTCGAGATATGCATGCCGGAACGGGCAAGGCTTCTCGTTCTGGACATCGCATTCGGCATAGATTCAATATCAATCGGGAGCTAAGTAGTGTTTTGCAGCTCGTCCCGCAGTCTGTTCCAGGGTCATCTTGCAGGATGATGGGATGATGGGTGCATCGGTAGGACACGAGGAATCAGATGCTCGGCCACCACCCAGCAGCGTTGTATGATGTTTCTACATTCCCTGCTTTGAGTTGCTGTTATTCTGGACAAGGCAATATGCAACAGGGTCTTCGGCAAAACCACAACAAACGGTCAGAAGGAACAACAGAACTCGGTGTGTTGAGTCGTAGCCGCCACACAGACCTCTTTGTTTGCTCGCCGTCGACGCCTCTTCTCATCCTGGTAAGCCACCGTCAGGAACCGGTTTAACCTGTCCAATCACGGCCAGGATGATTCCCGTCTTCTTCAGCATAGCTTCGTGGAGGCGAAGCAGCAGTGTTACTGTGCTCGGACCGGGCCTGCTCGGCCCAATACGAGAGGAAGCAGACGACGAAGAGAAAAAAGCAAGCCTTCACTAACAACGTTGACGGCCCCGAGACGCCCCGGGGCTAGCCAGCGTGACGGCGAGCTGCTCATCTCCACACTCAAGCTTCACGATGGGCTCTTCTCGCCAAGAATAGACTTGTCCAGAGGTGAGCACGGCCGTCGGGCGGCTGAGCTATTGATGAGGATATAATGAAGCCGCGATGCCTTGTCTGTCGCAGCTTTTGGAACACCATCTCACGCCTCATCCGCTCTCCCGCCTCTCTCTCACATTCATTCCGACTTTGAATAGTCGTCCTTTCTTTCTTACACGCATCCGCTTTCACAGCAATATTAGTACACTCACTTTCCTAATACCTACCTTCGTTAACCACAGCCAATATGCGTGTGACTCTCTTTACCGCAGCCCTCGCGGCCACCTCCGTCTCTGCTTACCCAGGCATGAAGAACACTTTCTCCGAGATCCGCGCCCGTGTTGATGCTGACGGCGGCGGCGCCGACAACGACGACTTCGACTCCGCCGAGCTGATCGGTGACCTCGCCACCCTCGACGACTCCAAGCTCACCCCCGTGGGCAAGACCGTCAAGTCTATCCTTCTTGGCAACGACATCAACCCCGAGAGCACTGATGTCTATGTCACCTCCGGCAAGGCCAACAACCTCGCCGCCAAGGGAACGCCAGCCTGCGCTGCCGACACTTGCTGCATCTGGAAGTACATCGCCAACGATCTTCAGGGTGTCTTCAAGGGCAAGTCCGGCCGTTGTACCGACTTTGCCCGTGCTGCCGTCCGTCTCGGCTTCCACGATGCCGGCGGCTGGTCCAAGTTCACCGGTGACTTTGGCGGCGCCGATGGTTCTATCATTCTGGCTGCCGAGGAGATGAGCCGTGGTGAGAACAACGGTCTTCAGGAGATCGTCGCCCAGACCCAGGTCTGGTACAACCAGTACAAGCAGTTCGGCATCGGTATGGCCGATCTTATCCAGTTCTCGGCCAGCGTTGCCACCGTCGTCTGCCCTCTCGGCCCTCGCATCCGCACATATGTCGGCCGCAAGGACTCCTCTAAGCCATGCCCTAACGACCTTCTCCCTCCCGTCACCGGCTCCGCCGACTTCCTGATTGAGCTGTTCGAGAACAAGACTATTAAGCCCCACGGCCTCACCGCTCTCATCGGCGCCCACACCACGAGCCAGCAGCGCTTCGTTGACCCCAGCCGTGCCGGTGACCCACAGGACAGCACTCCTGGTGTCTGGGACGTCAAGTTCTACGCCGAGACCCTCGGCTCTGCCCCGGCCCGTGTCTTCAAGTTCGCTTCCGATGTCGTTCTCTCCAAGGACTCCCGTATCAGCGCTGAGTTCCAGGCCTTTGCTGGCTCTGGCGGCCAGGCTCACTGGAACCAGGTAAGCTACCCTTTCCCCGATCACGCATGCCGTTCTGTCACTAACATGCTCTGAAGGACTACGCCCGCGAGTACATTCGCCTCTCTCTCCTTGGTGTTAACAACATCAACGACCTCACTGATTGCTCAAAGGCCCTGCCTGCGAAGACCGGCAGCTTCGTTGCCCCTGATCAGGCTGCTATGGACAAGTGGCTGGCTACCAAGGACCGCGTTGCCAAGATTGCCGATGAGCTCCGCAACGGTGGCAACATTAGCAGTCTCATCAACAACGTTCTTGGCTGGCTCAAGGGTATCTTCGGCTGGAAGTACTAGACGATAGTCTTCTCACCATTCGTTATGTCTACAGCATGAGCAATTAGAGGCGTAAGGGAATGATTTTGGGTACATAAAATATTGCTTGGGTGGCAACCGTAGATACACCCATAATGTCTATACTTAATCAAAACAACCGTTCCTTCACGCTTTTTTATCAAACTTGCTACTGCGTACTTAGGAATTGTACATAAAAGAAGGAACGGTCATTTTTATGCCATTTCAATGTTCTCGTTTGATCAAGTGTTTATTATCCAAGAGTTACCTATATGAAACTACTGCACGAAGTTTCGCTACGTCCATATAAAAGTCCAAGATCGGTGCCTAGCTCGGATTTCACTGCATTATAATCATCTGCGGACGAAGCATTTCATGCAGTGGAAATTCAGCTTCGCAACAGCAACTCTACCAATCACAACTAATAGTCGCCCTCCGTCACTAGAGGCTCAGCCCGCAGAGGGCACGAAATGAGGCGGTCGACGTGCCACGAACTGTGGGCCAAGGACAAACAGTTCTGTCAGTGGACAGCTATAATCCAATCACATTCACCTGCATGGGAGGTCACTGAAATTTCTTCAATGTGACAAACAAGCACAGCTTCGTGGCAGGCTGTCATCTGCACCCGTATGATGCCAAGTCAGCCTGACTTTACCCCGCTTCTTAAAGCTTTCATGAAGCTGGTGCTGCTATATTCCTACAATCTTGGGGAAACTTCGCTTGTTTCAGCGATAATTTCATTTTTTCCTTGTTTAAACGTCGGCTACAGTAACCCTAAGGTCCTCTTCTTCTGAATGAACCGACGATGGCAGCCGAAAGTGTGGGTTTGGCCGCTTCGGTTGCCGGCTTGCTGTCGCTTGGCTTACAAGTCACTGAGGGCATAGTCAAGTATGTTGATGCTTTTGATTGCCGCCAGGAAGATTTGGCCTGGGCAAAACTCAGGAACGACTCTCTCAGAACCACCATGCGGACCATAGAAGCATCATTACCAAGTCTTCGCAATCAACATCAGGAGTACGTCGAGGCAGCAATACAGAACATAGAAGCCTGCAAAGAGAAGCTACGTTTCGTGGAGAGTCTCCGCCTCGAGCTTATAGATTCCACTACCAGCACATCGAAACTTAGATTGGAGACAGGGAAGAAGAGGTTAATGTATCCATTCCGTCGTCCGAAACTCCAACAGCTTGCCCAGAGCTTGCAGCAGGCTAACGATTTGCTGGAACTGACTCTGACTGGATTCAACCTGTAAGTCAGGCTCCGTGTTTGTCACAACTCATCACCTTGCTAATGTCCTATAAACGTAGCGAGATATCAAATTGTAACCAAGAAAGACTGTCTGCAATCGAGCAATCTTCCCGACTTCAAGCGGCAGAGATTCAAATACTTAGGTCACAGGCGGCAGCAACAGGACAGCCAGTCTTGAGGATGGAAAACCAGCTTTATGCCTTGCAAACTCATGTGAATCTCGCTGTAGATTCAGTTGCATCGCACTCAGGATCTATGGTGTCATCGTTTCACGAGTTTAGCCGTGCCGTCCAGACAGACATCCGACGATCAAAAGAAGTGGTACAATCTCAACTGTTCCAGCAGCAGGAAAAGCTCCGGTCCCTCGAGAAGCTTCTGGAAGAACTTCAATCTCATGGAGGACAAATGAAAGCCACGTCCTTTCTGGATCATCGCATAGCTGGCAAGCAGGCCGCTTTGCAGGCATTTCGCGACGCTAAACTGCAGATACAATACAAACGGCAACGCGTGTCACATGCAGAAGCCAGCTCCGGTTCATGGAATGGTCATAGAGTAATCTCTGAAGCCCTAGGCTACATTCCTCTCACTGGTGGATTATGCTCTTGTCATAGGCTCCAACGAACTACTACTAGAAAGGAGGTTCATATAGGGCACGTGAGACTTGCCACTGAGTTGGAGACGCAAGGCCACTGGCCAAACTGTCCCCTATCTAACTCACTTGAAAAGAGGCGATTTACCATAGGATTGAGGTACACTGGATTTATCGGAATTTTGAAGTCTGTCATCGAATTTTCGTTGATTTCGACCTTTGGTACTGGGGGATATAGTATTGGACCTAACCTGGCTTGCTATCCGACAGTTGATTTCGAGTCAGATCCGGGCGCTGTCGTCATAAGCTTGATGGGACAGTCATCTTACTTTTGCAAAGCCCAAGATGCCGATTTGTTCATGAAAGCTTGCTTGAAAAAGCTGATCACGCTCATTGAGAACAACAGAATGTGCCCGTCTGCTGTTGATGGGAGGAATAGAAGCTTTATGCACCATGCGGTTATGATGGTATTTTCCCCGTCCTTCTCGTCTGTGGAAGTACGACTGACCGTTATTCTCTAGATGAGTAAATGGCTGTCCATCTCTGGCGTTGAGCCGTCCCGTACGACGTGGCTCGTTGAGCTCGTTCGATTGCTCTTGCTTTGCGGCGTACCAGCGTTCTCATACGACATTTCAGGTGAGAGCATCGTGAAACCATTTTTGGTCCTACCTTACGTCATGTTGCTTAGTTGATTGTAGGAATATCTCCATTGAGACGTCTGCACTTGAATTCGCTTCAGCAAAATCACGAAGTTGTCAACATTCTGTTGTGCGCAAACAGTGATGAGCAATCCGCCGTCGTGGCGGGCTCCCAACGCGCAGGCCAAGAAAACGCTATTTGTCTCAATAGCAAGCCATTCTATGAGACATCACACGGTTATGCCGAAGGTATGGCAATCCTGCATCTTCCCGTGCTGGTGCCTTGCTTACTGAAGGTTTCGTAGCTTGCGAGTGCGGGCCACTCAGCATGGCAGTGATTCGTGATGATGTTCCCGAGGCGGTTCGTATCTTGGAAAGCTTCCCTAGTTCAATGAACGAGGCCGACATCTACGGCCAAACTCCTTTGCACTTGGCTGCAACCCGACCCCGAATCCTTGCCGTTTTGGTCGAGGCCGCAGACCATGAGTTATTGGGGAAGACCGACATAACCGGTGCCACAGCACTCGACACAGCGATGATTCGTAGCTCTTCTGTTTGTGTGAATGGCTCTACTTATCACAGATGTCGACGTTGTGCCTGCACTCAATCTGTGGAGATTCTTCTCAGAGCAGGTTGCAACCCCCGTTGGCATAAACGGCAAAGTGCTGACGGCACGTGCGACCTGTTTTTCGTTCTTGGTCGTGCATCTGAGCTGGCGCGACGACGTTACGTCTTTCAAATGAAGCTTCTGCAGCACCTGCATAAAACACGAGCTCGCGACGCCAGCAGACGAGGTGAATGGTACGGATTTCTGAAGGGACCGCAAGATGCTTCGGAGCATGATTACGGATGGGCTTACTACGAAATTACGGACCCTCGCATTGGACATCTGTTCTATCGTTACGGGATCAAACCACAAGCGTCATACTTCATCAACTCAAGTCCACATCAGATATCCGGCTACCGTGGTCTCACACCGGAATATATGTGTTGGTTGGAAGCACACGGGGCGGATTTATTCCTACCGTCATCGACCATGACCGAAGGCGATCTTTCAGGGGCAGGCATATATGGCGCCCATTACGCCTTTTACTCTGTGGCCTGGAATGTGATGCATCCGGGGGGACCTAGCATCCCAGCCGCTTTCGACCAATTGAGCGCTGCAGTCATTCGTCGTGGTCTCACAGACGGCTGCCATTGTCACTGTTCTACGGATGGATGCAGTCCCTTCACTTGGATGATGAAGTGTATCATGGCAGAAAGACATCGCTGGGTGGAACCAGTCTCTCACATGTGCACAAGATCCATGGCACATTACTATAGCAGATGTGGTCCCGATTTGACAAGGCTGACATACATGGCTGCAATTAGGTATGTCACATTCGACGGTTTGGGTCTCAGACATACATGCTGCAACGCATACTCCTTGATGTATTCGGGCAAAGACCAAGCTCATATCGAGGACATCGAGAACATCAATGAAGAACAAAGCTCACTTCTGAAGCTGCATGAGCAATTGGTGGAGGAGTTCGCCCAAGAAGCCCGGATATACATAACTGAAGAAGTATGCGATACTTCGCGATTTACTAACTTCTGGGACTCATTTTGGCTTCATCGAATTGAAGAGGAGCTGCAGACTCTTGAAGAATATGAGATGTCTGACGCAGACAGACGAGCTGCCGAAGAAGTAGGTGTTCAGTGGTGCGAGCCACCCGACAGTGAGGAGGAGAATCCATTCGACATCGAGACTACTGAGTATTGGCTTCATGAGTTAGATATGATATGTACCCAATGAAGAAACACTCAACCAGGCAGTTCTTAGCTATTCTATGGTCTGAACGGACCATATATGCACCACAGCTCAGACTTAAATATTAATTGCATGCTGAGAAAACTTGTCAGCGTTAAATGTCACGCTCCCTGTGGCATGGAATCAAAGGAGCCTCACTTCACATACATTTCTTCCGACTAGTCAGGTATGCATTGTATTCTCAATCGGGATGACTTCTCTCAAGACCCTCCGCATCAACACTCCGTCAATTGTCTTCAGTATTAGAATTTCAAAACAGCTCTACTACCCCACTATTACTTTTTTCTCTTGTGTGGTGGTTACGCTTTGTTCATGCAATCGTACCGCGATGTTTGAAGCCACGGCGATTGATTCATTCTCGCGTGTAGGAGATCTATCTTCTCCTCCACCGCTTCTACCGCAGCGTCCCACATCTTTTCTCTTACTTGCAAGGCAATTGTTTTGAATGTTCGTACCAAGCTCCATTGTCCCAAGGTTTCGTTTTCTTGAATCAGTTGTTCCAGCGCGCTAGCTGCTCGAGCGTCCTTGTCCACGAGATAGCGGCGTGTCCATTTGAGCCTGTCAATGTCAAGCTGTAAATCGCGATCTCGGATGGTCCTGTATAGTAAGACAAAATGTTCCTTCTCTTCCTGTCCAGGCTTTCGAAGCGAGCCTAGCTCCCACTCTGGAAGATTCAGGACGTAAATGAAGCAATCAATCCCAGGGGCTGTCCCCTTCAGCGTCTAACACATCTGCTTTCATTCGAGACGTTTTCATATCCTGAAGACATCTCAGGACTTCCAAGCCAGCATATAGTGCTGCATCATGAAGCAGGCTGCCGCCTAGCTGTCGATAGTCCTCTGTTGCTGCGCCGGCGTTGAGAAGGCACCTTACGACCTGAGGTTGGTTGCGGCGAATCGCACGGAATAATGCCGATCCGCCATCGTTATTCCGCGCGTTGATGTCAGCTCCGGCTTCCACAAGCAAGCGGATTTTCGTTGCTGTTGCATCGCTGCCGAATCTCGAGTCATCTAATAGATGTAGTGCCGTATTTCCAAGTAGATCCACAGCTGTTGCTGAGGCACCTGCTGTAAGTAGTACTCTAATCATACTTGGTGGGTCATCTGCAGGCTCGTTCATGGGACATACGGCGAAGTGCATGGCCGAGCCGCCCTTCAAAGACGTTGCATTTGAGGAGCAACCGGCACTGAGCAAATATTTGGCCACGTGAATATGGCCCATTTGTGCTGCTCCTATGAGTGCTGTACGACCAGAGAAGGTTGGCTGGTTGACGTCACATCCCAAATTGATAAGCGCCTGTAGAGCTTTCAGGTTGCCGTACATTGCGGCTAGTTCTAATGGCGTCCTTCCTTCATGATTCCACTGGGTAATTGCCCATGGATACTGACCAAAGGCCTTTCGAATTGCTTCCCCGGCGTCTGCGTCGCCCGAATCACTGCAAGCTGCTTGGTGCAGGGGCGTTTGTGCTGCGCCGGAGATATCTTCGCCGTAAAAGATGATTCGTCGATATGAATCCGACTTCTGAGAGGAGGCTTTCGGCCTGTCGGCAAGTTCCCTTCGCACTTGAGCTGTCAAACTCCAACTATGTAGCAGCCACGTTAGAAACCTTTCCAGAGTTAAAAACACCTTCGAAGAGCACTCACTGGTTGTAAGTTTCCTTTCGGAGCTCTTCGTTCCAAAATTGCACCAAAAACTCCAAAACATCAGGTGTTGCCGCAGATATAGCGCACTACGTTCCGTTTTCAAGAGTGAGCGACCTTCGTCGGAGGTAATGAGAAGCATTTATTACCTCTAGAAGACCGTAACCTCCACTATGGTGATAGTCGTCAGGAAATAATGGTCCATGACGTAGCATGTACTCCTGTACTTCTGTTCTTGTTCTCATTTGAAGAATGTGCCATATTGGTGCTGAGTCGGAGAGAACCCTGACGGGTCGCAGCGATATCCTCCATCCGGTGGAAGTGTTCATAGAGACCCGAAAGGATATATACCGGGAGAAGAACCAAGCTGGGAACTTGAAATCAAATGTAGTTGACGTCTTCTGGTTCCCTTTACAGTTAGTCTGACTGCATTCAACAGCTCTGCCGAAAACTGCACGTTGATTGTATGTGATAGAAAAGGACCCTAAAAGATTTCGAGCCCAGCCTGCCGGCTCAAAGAACGTTGATTTTGTGACATGGCAGCGGCACCAACAGGGGCAAGGGCAGCCAGAAGCTATGGACAGCTTTCCCCTGAAAACGATCATTTCCGTCTCTAGAGATGGTCGGGACGTATGTGGTCCGTCTGAAAATTTTGAGACGGCGAGTTGGCCCAATTGCTGTGTCATATCCTGAATTGGCATATCGACAGGCTGTATCTGGGCGAGAGATGGCAGTGCGGGCAGGCCAAGAGGAAGATTTTCTCCTGCGCTCTCAGTTGCTTCCAGTGTGGGTGGCTTCTCACCGACTGAGTGAATAGTAAAATTCTCAACACGGAGTGCGATTTGCCTAGACGGTGATAATTAGCATCACGAGACCCAATTGTTAAAACCTGTATACGCACGAAGTCTCTCGTAAGTTCAGAGTCAGCAGAGCGAGCTGAAGATTCCCTCGAGCATCGCGGATCTTGCCACGACACTCTCTCAAATCACTCTGTAACAGGAACCACCTGGTTTTCTTCGCCTTGATCTTGCCTCCGTCGTCTATAGTTCGCGTATAGTGCTGGCGAATATTTTCAAGATCTTTCGCAGTCTCTTCTAGCCGAGTTCTCGCTAGCCTGAGATCAGGCGTCTCAGGGGTGCCTCCCAAAGACGCCACTCCTCGAAGCTCGGCGGCCTCGACCGCAGCTCTAAGGCTCTCTATCTGAGGTGTGAATGATTCAGTGAGTCAGCTTACATGTACTCAGAAACACGAAGTATTTAATCACATCCACTTAATGCTTTCCTAGACGCGAACATTCCTCATTATTGAGCGAAGCCAACTCATTTCCTATCCTCGGTCGGTATCTTCTGTAACAGATGCACGACATGACGCCCAGCAATCAATGCCTGCCCAATGGCGATGAAGCTTGCCGCAACGCCTATGACTTCCATCCTTTTGGATTCCCTCGTGGAAAGGTCCTGCGAATGCTAGATAGCCGCGGATGCCTGAGGTCGGACGTGTGGTGGTCAGAGAGGGACGACTTTTATCATTTATGTCCTAACAGCTTGCCCCATGATGACCGGGCTGGTGCTTTCATAGTAACACAAGCTGTTACTTAGGAAACCCCTCAATGGCGGCGCTTGGGAGAGACATGCATGACTGCGCCCACGCCATGCATAAATACGCCTCGCAAATCGCCTGAGAAAAGTCAACGGCGACATTGTACCATAAGTCATGTAACTGCGAGCCCTAGCTTGGCTGTGGTATCTGAACCTTATGTATTTCTCATAGTCATAACTTTACATGAAGTCATTCTTTGGTATCGCGTTGTTTTCTTTTCTTACTCCCTCACGAACAAGCCAGCCATGCCCATGCCGGTACCGACACACATGCTGACAACACCGACCTCGCCACCAGATCGGCCCAGACCGTGCAACAGAGTGCTGGTCATGCGGGCTCCCGTGGCACCCAGAGGGTGACCAAGAGCGATAGCTCCACCGTCGGGGTTCACCTTGCCGTCCTCATAAGCCTGCTCCAAACCCAAGGCTCTCAGGCAGTAGATGGCCTGACTGGCGAAAGCCTCGTTGATCTCCCAGCGGCTGACGTCCTTGTTCTCCAGTCCGAGCTGGTTCAACAGCTTGGGAATGGCAATGGCAGGGCCAATGCCCATCTCGTCGGGCTTGCAGCCGACCGTAGTGGCCGAAACGAACTTGCCGATAATGCTATCAGTAAGGCCCAGCTCAGTTGCCGTGCTTCGGCGCATCAACAGAGTCGCAGCGGCACCGTCGGAAACTTGCGATGAGTTGCCAGCCGTGCTAGCACCGTCCGTCTTGAAAGCCGGCTTCAGCTTGGCCAAAGCCTCGATACTGATGTTCGCGCGGATACCGTCGTCCTGAGTGGCGGTAATAATCTTCTCCTCTCCGACATTGTTTCCCTGCTTATCCTTCTCTTGGAACCTCGTCTTCACTGGGACGATCTCCTTGGCGAAGGACCCATCGCTTGCTGCGCGCGACGCGTTCTGGTGGCTGCGAAGGGCGAACGCATCTTGGTCCGCGCGGGAAACCCCATACCGCTCGGCGACGTTCTCCGAAGTAGTGCCCATGGCCATGATGCAGTCTCTAGCATCCTTGACCGGAGAATCCTTCAGTTCCGGCCACACGTCGACGGGAATCGCACGGCTGCCGTAGTTGCGGGTCATGCTCTCCATACCAGCGCCAATTCCAACGGATATCGTCTCGGTTCGGATCTGCGATGCGACAAGGGCAATTGACTGCAATGACGAGGAGCAGGCGCGGTTGACGGTGTAGAGGGAGGTCGTGTTGGGGTAGCCGACGTGGTTCATAGCCATGCGGGCGGCCTTGGAGCCACCGAGCTCCGAGAGCACGACGCCGACGGCGACATCTTCAATCTTGGCGGGGTCGAGGTTCGGGTTGGCCTCGAGGGTGGCCTTGAGGACCGTGGAAAGCAGCTCTTCGGGGTATGCGTCTTTCAGCTGTCCCTTGTACGAGCGGCAGACGGGGGTTCGCAGCGACGACAGGATGACGACGTCGGAAGGCGCCTTCTTGAGCACAGAGGAGATTCCCTTGGGGAGCGACATGGTTGCTGTGTTGAATGAGACACCTGAAGCTTCTGCTCTTCCAATTGACAGTGAATACAGTGAATTACGGGAGGAATTGGTATTGTACAAGAGATGGAGAGTAACAAAAAAGAAAAAGAGACAAGAAAACTAACGAAAACAAGTCGGATAAACGTGAGCGATGTCGGTTCTTCGGGGGTAGCTTTGGCTGAAGTACCGGGGCGGGGGAGAATAGCTCTTCCCCTACATTTCCCCAGCTTGATCCTCGACACCGAAGTGGGGGACCCGCACCCCATGGCAATTGGGTTCGGCAAAGGGAAGTCGGCATTCCCGGGGCTAAATCTTCTTCCGGCTCCAAAGTAGAGGTTCCATACCGAGGCATACCGAGGCTTACCGAGCGAAGCCACCAATGTAGTCGGTGACCAATCTGGGAAATTGCCAAGAAGTGAGTTGAGTCTGTGGGTTCAGGAACCACAAAAGAGTCTGTGGGTTCAAGTCTGTCTTTCTATGGTCCTCTTTCAAGTCAGACTTCCGAACAGCAAATTCACAGTTTTTCACCGTTTTTGACACATTTCCGTAGTACACGTATCATCTATCGGATCTGTCAGAGTGTGACGGCTTCTCAACGACGTAAAGAGCTACATGGACAGATGGGGATGCTGCGCAGTAGCTAGAATAGAAGTCTGATGAAATCAATATTATTTTGCTGAAAACTTTGATCTTTATGGACTGTATTTGTTTCTTGAATTGCAATGAGAATTGCAGTACGTGATGATTCATTCAGCGTCCATCTAAGCGAGTGGCATTCACAGATCGCGATGACGATGTTGATATTCATACTTCAAGTTCCAATGATATTGCAATTTACTTATAAGAAGAAAGACTGCTCTTATATTGAGACTTTATTAAATCTAAGCCAGTACTTATATAGTCGAGGTGCAGCTGGTCCGTCTCTTGAGGTCGTTGAACCCCCTGCCCCATCCCCCGCTAACCTTCCTAGTTTGGGAAGATGACTTGCCTTTAAAACCCGAGGATTCGAAAAAGATTCAATACGAACGATAGGAACCTTTCCTGCAAGGAATTGCAGGAAATACTTCAATGCATGCCGAAAATGAGGCCCGTCATAACCTACACAAAAAAGCACAACATCTCGGTTTATATTCGACTCAAACCGAATCAATATTCACAGTAGCTTGTCCGTCTGGACGTCCCGCAAAATGCCTGATGAAGGCGCGAATGAGGAGACGAGGCCTCCTTTGGGGGGGCAGCCGGCCAAACTCTGGTTGCGGTCGGACTTTCTTTACATGAACTCCGCTTACCCACTCTGCTATCACGATACGGAGGGTAGCAAGCATATGCATGCGGCTGGTATGAGCAACTAGCGGTAAGCTGTGCATCAAACGCGTGTCAAGAACCCACGTTATCTAACAGTCCGACACTGCTTGCTGCGCAGTGTTGCCGTGGACGAGGAGACTAGCCAATACCTGTCGAATACCGGCTCAACAGACTCCATCGTTCTCAATGTCGTCAGTGACAATGCCCGCATTCCACCATCATAAGTCCTCCCCGAAGCCCGAAGGATCCTGCAATCCACCCTCACCATGGCATCAACGCTCTCAACCCCGGCAGATCTCCACCTCCCACCCTCCGCGCAGGCTGGTCTGACTGCCCAGTCCTCCCCCAAATGCATCCACTTGACACGTTCCTCGACGAACCAAAGCAAGCCTTTTGACACACATCCCTCTGCCCCGGTCCCAACGTGCCAGTCGCCTAGGTGCTAACCCCAACCTAACCCCAGTGGTATCCATTCCCTCGGGTCTTGGCACGCGGGGCTCCATTTCCCCATTTCCCCATCAGTGGCTGACCAAATCCAGCCTCCCCAATGGCGCCTGGATACCAAGACAAGCGGTCTCCCTCACGTCCGTTCCGCGTTCCTATCGTGTTAGCATGCCCTTGCCCTTATCCTTTTCCATCGACCGTCGCTCACTGTCTCTTTCGGATCCCAAATCTGCCCCCGAGCACCCCGCGTCTTGGCCAAGACTGAGGCGATAGCTTGAGCCATTCAAGCCTCGGGGGTCTTTTCCCCAGGTTTCGCAAACCTCCGGATGCTAGATGTTGGCCCCGCTGATTTATCTACCCCAGATTTGGGGGCACACTGGCACCTTGTTCGTGGGGTAGCAGACAAACTGTTAAAATGTCATAAATACCCAGAGCCCGTGTTGTTTTGGTTGGCGAGCTCCAAGTCCAGTCAACCACAATTTGCCCCGGTAGCTCCGTCTCGTTTATGCTTATTTTTTAGGCTGGCCTCCTCCATTTCTCCGATACCGAGCCAGCCCGTCCTCCAACCAATCATCGACAAGGCGCTAGCGATCACACAAACTCAAAATGGCGGCGAGCGAGAAGCGTTCACCGTCGGTTGAGCGCGAGGAGCATGTCATCAACCAAGTTAGCAGCGTTGTCGACGACGAGAAGCACATTCAGCAAGATGAGGAGCGCGACTGGACTGGAACCGCTAAGAAGACGGATCCTGAAGAAATCAGGCTTGTGCGCAAGCTTGATTATCGCATCATGGCGAGTTGCTTCGGAGCGGGCTGCGTCCACACAGTTGCTGACAGCATTTTCAACAGCCGTGCCTCTGCGTTATGTACTTTCTGAGTAAACACGCCACGAACCCCGATAGTCCTTTCCATCGCGGCTGACCATGGTAGACTACGTCGATCGAAACGCCATCGCCCAGGCACGACTCAATAATCTAGAGGAAGATCTGAACATGACAGGCACACAGTTCAATACAACGGTTTCCATGTAAGAAACTTCACTCCCCAATATAGCGTCTCAGAAGGCTTGAAGTCAGAAGTCAGCTCTGGAGTGGCTATAAAGCGGCAAAGCTGACAGATGTGCAGCCTCTTCGTTGGTTACGTTTTGATGCAGATCCCCTCAAACATGTTGATCACTCGAATTCAACCCGGCATATACATGAGTGCGTGGATGTTGATCTGGGCTGTGGTGTCGGGATGCACAGCTCTCGTTCAGAACTATGGCGGCCTCGTTGCTTGCAGATTCTTCCTGGGTATCACAGAGGCACCGGTAAGTTGCGGTTCAATCAACGAAAAGCGTTCCATTCAGGCTGACAGACTCTTTCCAGTTCTACCCCGGCGCCACCTACATGCTGTCCATCTTCTACACTCGCAAAGGTGCGTCGACCAAGACTTCGCGGCTCTCCGGAAGCCACTCAACTGATACACATCACAGAGGTTGCCACGCGCATTGCGGGACTCTATTGCGCTCAAATTTTGGCCACCGGGCTGTCAAGTTTGATCGCTGCAGGCATCTTCGCCGGCATGGATGGCCTCAATGGAATCGCAGGTTGGCGATGGCTTTTCATCGTTGAGGGTGCCATCACTGGCTTTGTTGCCCTCGTCGGCTTCTGGCTCCTGCCCAACACGCCTCTGACCACACGCTGGCTCAACGATCGAGAGAAGCAACTGGCTCACTCTCGCATGGAGAAGGATAAGATCTCTGATGCATCAGACGAGAAGGCCTCTGCCATGGAAGGCCTTAAGCAAGCCTGCCGTGATAAGCGCACCTGGCTCTTCTGCCTCATGCAAAACTTCCACCTGTCGGCCTGCTCCTTCAACTCATTCTTTCCCACGTGAGTCTCCAACTTATACTGGGCCGTGAAGCGCACGTAAGCTAACGATTCTTCGACAGCGTCATCAAGACCCTTGGATTCAACACAACAATCACACTAGTCATGACCTGCCCCCCTTTCATCTTCGCCGGTGCCGCAGGAATCTTCTTCGGTTGGAGCTCCGGTCGTCTCCATGAGCGAACGTGGCATATCACCGTCGGCCTCGGGGTCGCCATTGTTGGCTTCGTCGTCGCTGCTTCCACTCTGAATACCGCAGCTCGTTACACAGCATCTTTCATTTTGGCTGCGGGCGCGTACTCTGTCAATTCAGGTAAGCAAACTACTTATCAGTACCGATGCCTTGATTACTGACCTTTCCCAGTCATCATTGGTTGGGCTTCATCGACACTTTCACAGACTAAGGAGAAGAAGGCCGTTGTCCTCGCCATGACTAACGTTGGCGGCCAGGTATGTCCAGCTCTTTGTAACCCCCTATCTCGACTCATCACTAACTTAAATTCTCCAGATCGGCTACATATACGGTGCATACCTCTGGCCCAAGAGCGACGAGCCTCGTTATGCTATTGGGTTCGGTGCCTCGGCGGGTTTCGCTTTGCTGTCGATCGTTTGCGCTTGGTGGATTCGCGTTCTACTGGTCAGAGAGAACAGAAGAATCAGAGCATCTACATCGGAACACGTGAATCTCTACGGATATTAGGGTCCGACTGTGGCGTCTTTGGGTAGGTAGTATCGGAGGTCTATCAGACATGTTGCTACATGATGAGACTTTGAGTACCCTGAGGCTTAGCGGTGATGCCATGGATGTGCACATGGATGCACCAATAGTGACAATGTAAGACTTGGATCACATCATGTGAACATATACTTTAACCTTGTGAAGAACAATTTGTTGATGTTATTTGAGAGCGTGCTTATCTATGTCTATGGTCTACACGACTCGAGTCTCGTATACCATTCATCATCTCGCCGTTTACATCTGCCTGAAAGGCGTTTGCTTTGATCTGGTAAAGAAATTTGCTTTAAGCCAATAGCAATCCGATTGCAGTAGGCTGCTGCAGCAAAATGCTTGGGCCAGCAACCACAGTTTCCAACTCAGGTGCACCAGGTTCGTCTGCCAATACGGTGATTATAACGCCCTTCTCCTCAAAATCGGTTGGAATAGTGACGTTCACCAAATCTCCAGTCTTCCAGTCGGAAACGTCGATTGGCACACTGACGTTACCGACAGCGTGGAAGAATACCGCATAGTACGACTTGGTATCGTTGAACTTGGGTTGATCCGTCGGACTGGTGAAGTTGAAGGAGACTTCGGCACCAGGAGCAATAGACTTAGTGCCTGAAGCAGCAGAAAGAGGCGGGAGGTGTTGGTTGGGGTTTGGGTATTGAGGGTTCTCGGGAGGACAGCTTCCGGGAACAATGAAGACGTTGGTCATGTCCAAGATCTGGTTCGCATATGGAAAGACCGTATCGCTTGGTCCCGAGAATGGGTTCGCGCCCCAAACGTCCGCCAATGACCACGTCTCATGTCTCGATTCGACAGTTGCGATGGCCACCATAGCCCCTCGCGCAGCCTCACTCTTGGGTTCTTGCACCAAACCAGTCAAGAACGCCATGCTCGCGACCTCGAGAAAGGTGGTCAATGCCAAGTAGCTGGTGGGATCCTCGAATGGGTACTCGTATTTGCAAGCGCCTGGTTTTACGCTCTTATTCGAGATCTCGTTCTGGAAGATTCTCAAATGTCCTGCCTCATTGTCGCGGATTTCCGCAATGCGGTCATAAGTGGTGTTGAGAAAGCCGGCCTTGACGAAGGATGAGGTGTTGAAAGCCTCGACTCCTTGCTGGTAGAAGTTAAAGATCGCCCATTCAGCAGCTAAGAGATTCTGCCAAACCTGGTCGTCGGGGTCTGGGTCGCCTGACTCAGTGGGGAGGATCGGTGAGGTAATATTGCCTGGGAACGGAGCCGCTTTGCCACGGTAGTCGCTGTAGAGTCTTGACTGACCCGGGATAGGACCGTATTTCGGGTCAGCCAGCTTCTGCGCTTCTGGGTCTGGAGTCGGGGCTGGTGACACCACGGTTGGCAGAGTTGCCAACAATGAAGCGAATAGGAAATATGTCGACGGTGTATGCATGTTTGGAGGATGATAAAGAATTTTACGGTTGTAAGTTGTGCTTGGATAGTTCTCGCTCGACAGAGAAATATGTCGCCTTTATATCTTCGTCAGAAATGTGAGCTATGTCAATGAGCGGGCACCATTCTTGAGAAAGCGTGATGGCTACCCTCAGGTAGTCAGAATGGCTTCGTTAAATAGACCCAATTAGGAAATTCTCTTCTAGACAACTGCCGATCACAAGCACTGCTGCGCAAAATGATCTTTCTGAAAAGATTCAATGCCTTCTAGTATTATTCCCGGCGCCAAAATGAAGTCATCAGTACGTATCCGCGCCTGTGGCGTCTTCGGCAGGATTCTGGTGGCGTCGTGAAATTCACCAAATCGGGCAAAATTGAACCTGCTAGGTTTCTTTTGCGCTCCGCAGTTTCTGCAAGTCAATTTCGCGGCTCTGAAGGCTTCATTCTCCGGGAATAAGGTCCCTACATGGCTATGTCTAGACTAAAGCAGTGCTTCTACTCAAACCTTGCCTAGCGTGAGGCTTCTGCGTTGATCACTTTCGTCAGCTCTTTAGTGCTCACTGAACGGCTTCTCGGCATCAATGATGTAACCCAACAGCATAGCGAAGGCCAGAATCAGGCGGTACATGCATTGTATCCGAGTAAATGACATGGAATCTACCCGTTCTACCAGCACTTTGTGCCAGCTGTGGCTAACCTTACAGAGCACCGCCACCCAAGAGGAGCAGTTGTTGGTTTCTATCGGATCGTGGAGGGATCTATATGATCACACCCTCAGATGAAGCATGGCATATGGTTCCTTTACTTGGTTTGTCAGATGCGAGAGTATGATGGCTAGCTACGCCGCTGCTGCTACTACTGTCCTTTAGAAGCGCCCTCTCCGGCTCGGACCGAAGCTTTGAGGCGGTGAAGATGATGCATCATATTGAATGTCGATGCCACAAACCAATTGGACAATGATCAATCGAGTTCCATAGCCGATGGATATTGGCGGTGGAGAAGGAGACAACAAAGACCACCAATAACTTAGATCGCTGGTGTGTGTGTTCGTCTCAATTGCCTTTTACAGCAAAAGGGATAACTTTCTTTGACAAAATCATCCTCTCAAAGTTCAACTTCCCCTCATTACGGCTTGAGAGTCCGATATAAGTCGCGCACTTTGAGCCCGATGAAGCTCTCTGGACTACCTCGCTCTCGCTATGATTCGGTCTCGCAATTTTCATAACTTGCGCCTGCATCGTCCTACACTCCCAGTGGACTGGAATAGGAGGACGCTCCGCGGGTTACAAAACTTTTGTACGCAGCATTAACGATGCTATTGGTTCTTCTGACTCAGGAATCACAGGGATGGCAAGTAAAGAACCACTAGAGGGGGACACTCACCACACGCAACGCTTGCTATTATAACGTCACCTCCGGATAGAGTTTGAAGAGGGCCGCCGTTACCCTTGCCGCCTCTTAGTGTCCGGTCTCCATCGTCAAGCTTTTCGGCCAGGGAGGCCGGCGGTATTGCCCGTGCGGAAGGGCGGGCGAACACTCCACAAAAGATCCGAGTGCCGATGCATGAAATAAAGAGTTCCATCGTCGGTCCGTTAAGTTGACGACTCGACAGCACCTAGTTTCTTCCTCTTGCATACGATCATATTCCAAGCATTTGCACTTGTTCTTGTTGGGAGAGCGCAGATGAAGTTGATCGCACAACATGAACGTAACATTTGAGGACACTTCGTTGTTGCCTACGCTTGTGGCAAGATGGCCTCTGGTCTTTACAGCTCTCATCACCCTCATCCCTGTCATTGCCGTAAAATGGGGTTTCAAGAAGGATCGCCTGGGTCACATACCAAGCGTGGGAGCCGGTAGAACGAAAGAGCAACGAAGACAGGAATTCATAGCGCCAGGAGGAGCAAGAAGACTTTACAGAGAAGGATATGAGAAGGTAATGGTATCGTCGCGACTTCAGCAGGATTTTCCTTCCTGATGAGGATCTCAGTTCCAAGGTCGTGCGTTCCAGATCATGACTGCAAGCGGTAAGTCACACTCTCCCCTAGTAGTCTACGACAACCGAGATCGGCTTGACCCAAGCTAAATAAAGTAATACAGAACTGCCAACCGTGGTCATCCCCCCAAAGTTTATCCCCGAGCTTAAGAAGCTGTCCGACACTGTCTTGGGGTTCCAGGAGGCCACCGACGAGGTAGGTGGTCTGCTCCATGCAAGATTGAGCCAAGCCCTGACAAAACTTGTGTTGTGTAGGCCATCAACAATCAGTATCTTGACATCCCGACCGACAAAACGATGCTTGCACATACTGTTAAAGTCTCGCTTACGCCGTCGCTTGGTTGGTTTTACAACAATCCTAGGCGTGCTGTCTTTTGGCTTGCTGACCTAGAATGAAGCCCGTCTTAGCACAGCTATTGCTGCCGAAGTGACCCACGCCATCGACACAGAGCTTCCTCCATGTAAAGAGTGGACTGAGGTCCCAATCAACAACAAGTTGTTTCGAATCGTGGCGATGGCGTCCGGGCGGGTCTTCGTCGGTCCAGAACTTTGTCGCGATGAAGCCTACCTCGACACTGCCATCAACTACACCGTCGACATGGTCAATGCAGTTCTTGGAGTCATGGGTCTTTCAACTTGGCGACGGAGATTCTCCAGCCGAAGGCTACCTGAAGTCAAGAAGTTGTTTCAGCGTTTCAAAGAAGCTGAAGACTTTCTAGGGCCAGTGGTCACAGCCCGACGAGGTGCCATGGCGAAAGCGGACTACGAGAAGCCGGATGACATGTTGCAATGGTTGATCGACGCCCAGGACAAATCCAAGAACGGCTCACGCAACGATGCGGAGTTGGCAATTTGGCAACTAGGCGCCAGCTTTACTGCGATTCATACTACGACGGCAACAGCAACTAACGCGTAAGTCCTCTAGATAAGGCTTAGTTGGGAATCTAACTGAACGGCAAAAAAGGTTGTACACACTAGCATCGATGCAAGACATCATTCCTGTCCTCCGCGATGAGATTCAGGAAGCACTTTCAAGGTCCGGCAACGAGTTCACCAATGCTGCACCGCAGAATATGGTCAAGCTGGAGAGCTTTCTCACTGAATCGATGCGTACTTATCCCATGAGTGCTGGTATGACGTTCCCCGAAAACTCTTGAAACACTACACCTCTGACACAAGTATCAGCGAATGCTCAGCGCAAGGTTCTCCAACCTTTCACTCTTTCGAATGGCCAAACCATCCCAGCTGGTGTCCTCATTGAACTACCATCGGCTGCCGTCAACATGGACGACAATCTCTATCGCTCAAGCAGCCAGTTTGATGCCTTCCGGTTCTCGGAGTTATGGCAAAACAAGGTCAAAGCTACAGAAGATGGTACTGAAGTTGGTCACTTGTTCTCGAGCGTCGGACAAACTAGTTTGAAGTTCGGATTCGGCCGACACGTCTGCCCAGGTCGCTTCTTCGCGTCTGTTGAGATCAAGATGATCGTTGCCATAATTCTGTTGAACTTTGACATCTTGCTCGCGGAAGGCGAGACAGAGAGATACAAAAACATTGAAATTGGTGTTCAGGTAAGTTTCGTAAACCATCGCCTAAGGCAATGGAGCTGACGTTTCTGCCTAATTCAAGTCCATGCCGGATCCGGCGAAGACAATTCGACTCAAACGACGCTCATAACTTGTCATGAAAACCATTCAATCCCGGTGGTCTGGTTATGATCCCTCTTGATCGACCAATAGTCGTGTGCGTTTGCTGGACTACTTCAAGCGACGAGAAGCAACGGAACTCTACATAATGCCGTGCTGAGTAAAAGTTCAAGAGTGATTGGTCACAAGTATATCTGGCCGGTTGGTCGTGCATCAAAAGTTTCAAGTCACTGGACCTTATGGATTGAGATTTAAATAACAGAAGGAGGCTGTGTAGAAGAACTATGATATCCCGAACTTAGCCACAATGCACGGTCTGCCCCGCGCGCAAGTTCTGCACGTCCAAAAGCAACGGCCCATGTGATTTTCATGAAGTCATTGATGTGAGATTCATCAGACGAATGCCCTCCTTCATGGAGGATCTGAGAACTGGGTCTATTCCAACAACCATCGCGAGTATTCTGTCAATAACAGCCAGCAAAATGAACACCATGTCTTTGCCGATTCGAAACGTGGCCGTCATCGGCGTGAGTTTAGACGTGTAACATCGATATCTGCGTTGACTGACATGCATGCATAGGCAACCGGACTTTTGGGCTCTGAGATAGCATCGGCGCTGCAGAAGGCTGGCTTCATAGTAACGGCCATCCGCCGCGCCGAGTCCACCGCGCCAGTCCCGGTAGGAATGGAGTCCATCCAACTTGACATCAATAACACCGACGCCCTCACCTCGGCTTTCCAGGGACAAGATGCCGTCATTTCAGCCACGCCAGATCCGATCTCATTCTCGAGCCAGAAGCACTGGATCGAAGCCGCCATCGCGGCCGGGGTGAAGCGCATCTTTCCATCGGAATACAGCACCAACCTCGACTCGCCGCTGGCTGAGACACTTCCTGTAGTGACAGAGAAGGTTCGCACTCGGCGGTACCTTACTGAGCAGATTGCTACCACAGAGGGCAAGTCAAGCTGGACGAGCATTAACAACGGTCCTTTCTTTGAGCTGGTCCTCGGCTTTGGAGGCTTGGGGCCGGATTTCCGTACGAAGACGGCCAAATGGCATAATGGCGGGGGTAACTTGGTCGGCGCCACCAGATTGCCTGACATTGCCGAGACGGTCTGTAAGATCCTCAAAGATGAGAATGGACTGTACGGCGAGGCCGAGAATAAGTCCGTGTACATACACTCTGCGGTAGTCACCGAGAAGCAGTTGACGGATATGGCCGAGAAAGTCACAGGTCAGAAGTTTGATGTCGAAAAGCGGGACGTGGAGCAAGTTTATCAGGAGGCGAAGGAGCGATCCCAGAAAGGCGACAAGTCTGGGATGATGTTGTTCTATTTGCAGATGATGTACGGGAAGGGTTATGGCGGCAGTGAAAGCTTTCAGGAGATGAGCTGGAATGAGAAAGTTGGGCTGAAGAGGTTGACTGAGCAAGAGATTGAGGATATCGTCAGGAGAACTGCCGAGAAGTCCGGGCTATCTCAGTGATGAATTGTGTGTAGGTAGGACTTGGTAAAGACAAGGGATTCTATTGCAACCACTTTGCGGCAAAGCTTTGAGCATCTCACTTCAGATAAACCGACTGGTCCTATTACTAATTTAGTAGCTATGTATTCTATTGTTTAACCCTGTGTTTCTCGATAGACATCAAGACCTAGGCGAAGATGTGAGGGCTTGTCGAATTCATTCCTCTCATTTCTTGCTTCCGGAATGGTGACCCCAGCCACCTCCACCTTGGCGACCGCCGCGGTTGGAGGCGTTTCCAGTGTTGTCACTGTGACCGCCGCGGGTGCCGGAGGCCTGGGCGCCGGTTCCAGTGGGACCATTGGGACCAAGAGGCTGAGAGTCGGAGTAGATAGGAGGGTTGATGTCGTTGCTAGACATGGTGATTTCTGAGTAACTGCGCGGCTTTCGAAAAGGATACTTGTGGAGTAGTGGTGATGGGTTGAAGATACTGATGTCGGAGTTTTGTTAATGTGCTTGATGGTGTTTCTATGAGGCTGAGAATCCAGACGCAGCTGCTGCATTCTTATATATCAGCTCGTTTCATTAAGCGTGATTCATCATGTCGGTGGTGCATGTTGACGGTTACACCTGGTTCTTTTGATGTTGGACAGTGACTGCAGGGACGGGTAGGCTGCATATTGAGAATGGGACTTTTGAGTATATTCACCAATCCAACTAGTTATGTAGACTTCACCACTTATTCAGAATACCCGATGAGCCATTGTTCATAGTAAAGCATTGAGGTCGATACAAGAGAAGGTAGTATAGTCACCGAAACGAGTCGCCCTTGTGCTGATTTTCCAGCATCTGATCGTCAACATCAAAGTACAAGCTTACCGTCAATGTCTTGTCTTGAAACCGGGTTCTAGCATCATGACAGCATAGCCCTGGTATGGTTGGATGTTTACGTGGCCTGCGTGAGCACCAATATCATTGAAACATTCAGCTCTACTGATGCATGTACTGGTGCTAATGCTCACGAACTCAGCTCCTGTCCACAGTTCCAATCATTATCGACCGTCACTTCAGCCTGGCCGAGAGAGTGAGACGTAGTGTACGTCTAGTCCAACCTCCATGGTCTGGCAGACTGCATTTTGCATCCCAGAGCTGTTCCTAACGCCATAATTCAGTAACCAAGAAGCAGGCCTGATTGGCACCTCTGGGACTAGTCATTAATGAGTATCGTTGCTCATTGCAGGGACTATGTCAACTGTGTAAGACTACAACCACCCTCGTTTGAATAACTATCACTTATATAGACGTAGTTAAATGGATTAGGGTGACCTCATTGACGGCGCGCTAGTAATGTTGACCAACCTGACCCGTTGAATATGTCAGAGCACCTATCCTCTAAGAAGTCTTGAGATCATGAACCGATCCCAGTCCAGGCTAGTATCATCATAATGCCCCCTCTTAAATCTTCTAAAGACTGTTTGAAGAAGCTTAAGCTTATCGTACTGCATACCCTGGCCAGGCCCTATGCTCAATATCAATACAAAAAGCTTCCCCATCTATCCACAAAGATCCGAGTCTCCCGGTGACAGCATACTTAACAATAAGCATAACCCAAACCACGACCCACTCACCAAACTTCTTAAAGCGTACCTGAGAAGCCAACGGTTTTGTCGCCCCCCGGTGCGGGCCGCAAATGGAAACCCCTCTACTCTACTTTGGTCAATCAACGTCTCCAGGCATCATTAGCTTCAAGGCACCTGCTACATATTCATGCCCCCCAAATTCAGGGTACAGTATCTCTCATCAACGACGTAAACCATTTCCTCCGCTCATGGTTGGGCTTTCACATATCTCTAACGCGCGAGCCGGGACATCCGGGGAGGGGACTTACACATAACCCGTCACCTGATTCGCACATCCCGCCGCACACACCTCCCCCTCCCGGAAAACCGTCTGAACATAGACCCTCCACAGGAATACCTGCCCAAAGGAGCACGCCAAGTGTGCGGAGCACTTCAAGCCAGGAAAACAGCAGAAAAGTCATCCGTTCGGACGACTGGCCTTGGGGGGTTCTCTTCACATCCGGACAAGCGTCTTATTTCCGCCTTCCTTCACTGACGAGAAGGCGTTTGGGTGAGCTGTTAGCTCCGGATGGGGCCGCTGTGGGGTTCTGTGATGTTGTTCTTCAACGGGCGCCCCAGTGCGCGGGTTCTGCATTTTTTCTGCCCAGGGTACGGAAATGTAGATGTCGTGGTTGCAGCAGTCACGGGAGAGATAGCAGAGCGTAGTATTACTGATAAGTCGAAGGTCCGAGGAACTACACGAGGGGATGCGCCGCATGTGACATTGAGGCTTTGCTTCCGCGGTGGCATCTGCCAGCCGACCCCGACTTCAAACATTGCGGAAACTTTGGGCCGCTGCGTGTGCCGCTGGACAGGCCGTGCCTGTGCCTGTGCTGCTGCAGCGCTGCAGTAAGCGCTGTGGTGGTGCCCTGCGTCCTCCGGTCTTGGTATGGAGGTGGGCTTGTCAAAGCCGGTTCAGCTTCGGCCGAAGGCTGACGGGATTGCGCCAGGTCCCTTTTCTCTGCGCCCACGTCGGATGAAATCTGGCGCTATTCCGCATGGGGCAGTAACGCTGGAAAGAGTAGTTTGTGTTTGCGTGGGCAAAAGCGGACCGGGTCATCATCGGGATGGAGGCTTTGGGATCGGTGCTCTGGTGGACGATGGCCGCCCGGGTGATCACGGAGGTCGGAGAGATTTGTGCTGGCGACGTTGTTTTGGGGCAGGAATGGGAAGATCATTCTCGTCGTGGGTCGGGTCGATTCCGGAGTCCGACCAGGATTCAAACGACCAGTGACAGTGACAGGTCATTGGAGCAGCCCGGAATTTCTCTTCTGCTCCAGGGACAGTCTGCCCGGCTTGGGTTCGGAGGGTTACGCACAGCACATGAAGAACGCTCCGAGGCTGCTGCTGCTACCTACTGATACATACTTCCTACTGCTGATCACTGGGACGCTGGGAGGGAGGCCAGAGGACGGGTTCTTCAGGGCCGAGCAGCGCGTTGACGGCCAAGTATCCGATGGTTCACCAATGGACTGGCTTGATGGTGCCGGCTAGCTGGGCTTAGGGCGTTCTGGGCTCGGCTAGGCCCCTCTGGCAGGCGATTTACGAGTGGTGCGTGTGTCGGGACCATGTCTTTTACGGTGTCAAATGATGGTGGAGAGTGTGATTTCATTGATTTTGCTTGAGAGGCTTGGGACCTGGGCTCCACAAAACCGCGTTCGAGTTCGGGTTCGTATTGCGGGGACGCGAGGACGAGCATCCCACTGTATGTATGGGGGGCATATATTAGGAGAAGCCCGTGCAATCTTAATAGTTCAGGAGAGCATGTTGCCGTTGGTTGCAGGTGCAGGACTGAAGTTTAGGGTGAGCGTTATCAGCGTCGGTCTGTCTGTCAAAGCAACTCTGCATCTCTATTTTGGATTCGAGGGTTATCAATCAGGGTTGCCTGCCGACGGGAGAGAATGATGTGAGACGGGTTGACGGGATCTCGGGGTGTTCTTTCGGCCAAAGTCTGAGGTAAGGTGAGGTGAGGCGAGGTGAGGTGGTAGTGTCCTTGCAGATCCAACGAGATGTGACACTGTGAATGGCGCGAAAATGCGATTGGAGCGGTCACGTCGTGCAATCACACGCTTCCATCACGTTCCAGGGCGCCGCCGAGCGAGGGCGCAGTGGATGGTAGGTGGTATTTGGTGTTGTACTTGTTGCACGGAGAAGCGCAAGGTTTAGCGGGCCTTGCGTGGCGACGGATCCGGGGTACCGGGTTCGCGAGTCGCGAGATGCATCATACATGGCATCTTGTGTGTGTTCGCGGTTCCTGGATCACGAATGAAGATTGTGATGCCTGCGGGAAAGATCGAGGACGTGCAATGCAATGCCTCGGTCGATCGTGATACATGATACACGGGATATAGCATTAGCATTCGATCTTATCAGCTTTCCGATATCTACCCGGGCAGACGACATGTTGCGCCGCAAATTGTTTCATATGGGGGAATGCATAGACTGGGATGTCGAGGAATGGATGGGAGGTTATCATTCTGGCCTCTGGGTCTGGCGGGCTTCCGCCAGAATATGGCCTGTGATCATGAATGATGTTGACGTCCTGGCTGGCGGGTGGCGGATTCGGAGGCGGCTGTCCTTTCCGATGGCGGGGTTTTGGCTGCTTCCTGGGATTCGATTCGTCTCTATGTCTCTCTCTGTTGATCAACGAGTTCGGCCAGCGATTCCGTGAATGTCCGCAACTTGCAGATAAAGTCAATGCTCCGTCTTGATTTCCCTTCTCGTCCGTCTGGTCTCGTCTCGACTCGCTGGAGTTAGTTGTTGGTGGTTGACGCCATGCTTGTCTCTGTGTCATGCTGGTGCATACTCGTCCGCCAGACATCGCTTACGGCCAAGTAGAGTGCTTAGGACGAAGGTTGTCGAGGTGTTGGGACGAGTCAGAGGTCCAGACGCCACGGGAAGAACATGAGCAAGAACACACACACACAAGCCAGGGCACCAAGGGGGAGGGAGTGTGAGGGGAAAGACACTTTCTGCTCAACGTGTCCAATGCCGTTCAGTGGTGAGACTGCGCTAAGACGGGGTTGTCTCTGTCTCGCGGGCAACAGGCTCTGGTGGTAAGTCATGCTCGGCATGCTGATTGCGTGACCCAAACAACGTCAGCGGTTGATTACTTTCTGTCTACTATTAGCTCTGGGCTTTGTTTGTTAGAGTCATCGAATTTGGGTGCGCCGTGGCTCTTCGGGACGTTGCGAACAACCCGCCCGATCTGCTATCGGGATCGGAGTCGTGGAAAGTCGGCGCCCACTGCCAGATGTAGCGACGATCTCGGGGGACGTCTAAGGGGGGCCTCCGGGGGAGATTGGATAATCAAGTCCGGTGTTGATGCGACTTTGGCGAGACCAGGGCCCTGGGAACCCGGTGGGAATCCTGTGGGCAGACTCCAGAGCAGACTGACGGGAGGTGCAGAACGAAAGATAGATACGCAACGTGCAGCGCAGCGCAGCGCAGCGCAGCGCGCAACGTGGAAGGGTTTGTGCGCCGTAAATCGTCGTATATAGGGGCCCTGTTGGTGATCGCCAAGTTGGAACGGGTGCAACATTGGCCCATGATTGGGGTCATTGCGGAAAATCCGAGCTGGTTTACTGTGTACACCATCTGTGGGCAGTACGAATGCTTCAAAGACACCAATTATTTGGATGAATCCAGTCTGCTTGTCATTGACTTGGGAAGCAGCAGAATCACTCAGAGGGGCAATTCCTTCTTGTGATGATGGAGAGCTCTCTGCGGCCGCTGGCTTATCCGTACAAGTACCGCCAAGCATGTGAGATTTTGGTAGCTGATAACCCCCAACAATATTGATCAAAGTCCAATGGCGACAATACGCGACAACGAGACAGCCCCGTTGGTTGGTATTCGTAGGTAGGCAAAAAGTGGTGCGGCGCGGTAGGGAACGGACGGGACAGGTCTGTCTGACTGTGTGACCGTGACTGTGACTGGCGGTGGTGGTCGTGGTGGCTTTCGGTGACGGTACCGCCTGGAAGCGGGTCCCCTTCTCTTTTTTTTCGCGGGTCGAAGGTTGCGGGTTGTCGGGGTGCTCGAAGAACCCGAGACAGGCAGGCAGCTCGCTTGCGGCTCCTTAGCGTCGCCTGTCTGCAGGTACGTACCGGCGGCGCATCCTCCCACTGGCTCCCAGCGCCTCCCCTTTTCTGCGGTAGGCGTACCTCGTGGCTGCCCATTGGCTGCGCCGTAGTGCCCTGTCAAATTTCCAATTGGGCGCCCGGCGGAGCTGCTGCTTCTTTAGTGGGGGGCTTACAGGCGGTACCTCTCTGATAGTGGGGCCGCCCGAATAAGCGGGTCCTGTGCCACGAGAGCGACTTTGCACCTCGAAAAAACAGCAACAAATTTACAAATCGTCCTCCCGCCGGTAGAGGGGCAACCTCCAACTGCAACGCTGCTGATGAATGCAAGACGCAATTTTTCATCATGGACTCTGATGGATCTGCTCCGCCCGTATGAAAATCCGTAAATCTAGTCCAGCCGCATGGCCAAGAGCTCCATGGACATGGTCCAAAAGGGGTCTTGATTGCCCCCGATAGCAGGGCTCTGCTGGCTAACGTCTCCCGTCCGACTAAAAGAACTTTGATGTCAGTCGGGGCGACATCCATCCGCCATTGCTGTTTCTTCATCTTTCTTGTCTGGGCCGATTTTCGAGGCATTATTGGTCGGCAGTTGGATTGATAGGGCGGATCACAGGAGTAACCCGGCAGAGTACACGTTGTGCCTTGCGCTCCCTCCCCTCCCCCCTAGGGCAACAAGACGTGATGGAGGGAGTGGGATAGACTCTGGGGGACGAAAATGTTCCCGGAAACCGTGTAGAGTTTATCATGTACATGGTTGGCATTCTGACAGCGAGCGTCGTGGGTGACTGCAGCCCTTCAACTAATCGCGGGCTGCTGTACCGCAATCAGCCAGCCAGCCAGCCCTTGGCCCGATGGATATCCCATGATGAGGTGAGATTGGGGTCAATGTCCTGATTCTTGCTGCTTCGACGCGGCCGCGGTGACATGCGCCGGGGATGGGACGCACGCAGATGCAGGGTGCTTCGCAGCGTTGACAGTTTCCGACCGGCTGGCGGCCTGTTCCAGAGCCAGAGCCTTGGGGTGTGTTACATTCTTTGTACCGCAGTACTCTGTCCACAGTAGTGAAGTAGATCAACGCTGTTCTGTTGGATGGCAGAATATCAGATGTCAATGCCAATGTGAATGCCAACAAAATACCCTGCGTGGGCTCGGGAAGTGACAAGATCCCAATAGGATTGAGCCGCGCAGGGCTTCGTTCCGGGCCCCTGCCGACTGTTGGATCTCTTGGGCCCTCATTTCTTTATTTTCGGCTGGGTATCCGTAATACGGAGTGTACAGCCTGCACCTGAGTGCTACATCAGGCTTAGGCCGGGAGGAATTGTTGTTGGACCGCGGACACGGGAGCGTAGCAACGGGAATACCACCACGGACATGTTGTCTTACGGCCGACGTGCTGACGGCCCTGCCACGACGAGAGAGAGATGTTCAAACGGTCAGAAGCCTAGGAGGTAGAAGGCAGAGAATATGGTTATTCGGAGACTGTACTTAAGGTGCCCCCTCATCAGGTGAACCGTGTGCGATCGTTCGTGAGTATCTGGCTTTGAGATAGCAGGCCAGTCCCTGGCTTGGACGAGGTAAAGACGGAGTCGCATGTTCAGTGATATGACAACAGACTTCGCAGCTGGATGGGTGCTGATCAAGCCTGGCGTCTTGGGCCGTCTGTTTCGACCGAATCCACGTGGCTTACATAGTAGAAGATGAATCCGCCGGAGTAGCGCGTCCAGGTCGCGGAGTTTCGTTCTATTCGTACGTCCAGGGTCAAAGTTGCAGCTGCGTGGCATGGAAGTCGTCGAAGCACAGAGTAGAGGCTGGAGCAAAGCTGCGATAATCGGGATCCCCAGCCAAAAGTCCGCAAGCTGTACCAAAAGGGATTCACACCCCTCCGCCATGTGTCGGGGTCTGGGTGGTGGGTTCTTCCCGGTGGGTGCTTCAGTGCTCTCAGTGCCCCCAGCGCTGTTGGAGGGGGGCGAGCTAGGGGCTCTGGAGACTTTGTGGGGCCCCGTTGAGCGCGTCATTCCCACTGTGACCCAGTGTGCTGTGTCCACTGCACTGCTGACTGCTGACTGCTGACTGCTGACTGCGGCGGTCGTACTTTGGGGTACGTACCTCCTCGCTTCTCGCTTAGTGCTGCGGGCTGCGTATCTTTTTTTCCCATCGAAGGCAGGCGGGGCACCCGGTACGTATCCCAAGTTTCGTGCTCCCTGCACCTGGCGGACATCCATTTCGGGACGTTTCGAGGTGGATTTTCTGACATCTGGGCTGCTTCTGCTGCCAAAGAATAACGGGAATATTTTATTTTATTTGTTTTTTTCTTGTTATTCTTTTGTTTCCGCCCGCCTCTCATTTGCCTGCCCTGTCCACACACCACCTCCAGCACCACCAGCACCTGGGCACCACCACCATCAGCAGCAGCTCCAGTCCCGTCCCATCTTTTTGTGCCCCTTCCCCTTTGCGTAGGTGCAAAGAAAGAGAGGTGCCTCCTTCCATTGCCTGTTGCTGCTGGATCCTGGTCACCCCGAGCTGCTGGGATCTTTCTTTTTTTATTCTCGCAACCCTCCCGCGCCTTGTTCGTCGACCTTACTTCTATCTCCCCTTCCCTTTCCGTCCATTATCGACGACCTTCCTCTCTTCTCTCTGTCCTTCGACATCCGTCTTGTTTAATACTTCCTACCGACGGTCCTTAATACAACCTACCGCGTCGTCTTTAGCTAGACGATTCGTTTAGTATCTAATCACCCACCCAGCACCACCAAGATACCCGCCGCCAGAGAGCGACATCGAGAAGGAACACCTCGCGAATATCACCATATCAGCGCCGAGCGGGTGGTTCTTGTACGCCCGCTTTTCAACCGGCCCCTTCAACAAGCGCAAACCGTCCTGATCACAGCTAGCCAACATGGCTTTCGCCGGGATGGCGTCCATCCCAAACTATGACAGCACGGCGCAGACTGCTGGAGTCCCCATCAGCTCGCGCAGTGGCCACCACGAAGAGGAGGACCTTGCTGGTGCAAATCAGAACACCGTCGACACCGCCGCCACCTCTCTCACCGAGGTTGCTGTCTCTGCTTCCGACGTCAAGAAGCCCTCCACCCCAAACGACAGCGACAGGATCTCCGCCGAGGACGATGAGGATTCCGAGATGGAACGCCGCCACTCGCTGGTGCAGTCCCTCGCCAAGCGCTATTCCCATGCCTCGGCAACAGGCACCGTTGGTGGAAACCCTTTCTTTGCCGACGAGAACTCACCTCTCAACCCCAACTCAGAAAACTTCCATGGCCGCGCCTGGGCTCGCGCCATGGTCGACCTCGTCCAGTCGCACGGCGCTTCTTTCCGCACGTCTGGTGTTACTTTCCAAAACCTTAATGTCTACGGTTACGGTCAGGCGACGGATTACCAGAAGGATGTCGGCAACGTGTGGCTGAGCGCCGCTGGCCTTGTGCGCAAGTTTACCGGTGGTGGAAAGACGAGAATCGACATCCTGCGCAACTTCGACGGTCTCGTGCGCAAGGGTGAGATGTTGGTCGTTTTGGGCCCGCCTGGTTCTGGTTGCTCGACGTTCCTGAAGACGATTGCCGGTGAAACAAACGGACTCTACACCGACGACAGCTCCTACTTCAACTACCAGGGTAAGTGGCTGAATCATCGCAACGGGAGGAACAGGGGCTTGATGTGGCTGGCGGTGTGAGATCTCACTCGCAAGACACGGAAAGCCACGTCGTGTAACAACCGTGTAAGCCAGACGGCGCTGATAGCTTACAGGAATGACCGCCAAGGAGATGCACACGAACCACCGTGGTGAGGCCATCTACACGGCTGAGGTCGACGTTCACTTTCCCCAGCTGTCTGTTGGTGATACTCTGACCTTCGCCGCCCGCGCTCGTCAGCCCCGTCACCTGCCCGAGGGAATTGACAAGAACACCTTCGCCAACCATTTGAGGGATGTCGTTATGGCCATGTTTGGTATTTCTCACACTGTCAACACCCGCGTCGGTAACGAGTACATTCGTGGTGTGTCCGGTGGTGAGCGCAAGCGTGTTACCATTGCTGAGGCTGCGCTCTCCGGTGCACCCCTTCAATGCTGGGATAACAGTACCCGTGGATTGGATTCCGCCAACGCCATCGAATTCTGCAAGACCCTTCGCCTGCAAACCGAGCTCTTTGACAGCACCGCCTGTGTGTCCATCTACCAGGCCCCCCAGAGCGCCTATGACTTGTTCGACAAGGTCGTCGTGTTGTACGAGGGACGCCAAATCTTCTACGGCAAGGCCAATGAGGCTAGGCAGTATTTCATCGACCTTGGCTATGACTGCCCTGCCCGTGCCACTACTCCCGATTTCTTGACGTCCATGACTTCTCCCCAGGAGCGTCACGTTCGCAAGGGCTGGGAAGACCGCGCCCCCCGCACGCCCGATGAGTTTGCCACTTGCTGGAAGAACAGTGTCAACTACAAGGCCCTTCAGGCTGAGATTGAGGAGTACAAGCAGACTCACCCGCTCAACGGTCCCGATGCTGAGGCTTTCCGTGCCTCCAAGAAGGCTCAGCAAGCAAAGGGTCAGCGCGCCAAGTCTCCCTTCACCCTCTCCTACATCCAGCAGATCCAGCTCTGCTTGTGGCGTGGATGGAGACGTCTGATCGGTGACCCCAGTATCACCGTCGGCTCTCTCATCGGAAACGTCGTCATGGGTCTCATTATTGGAAGTGTTTTCTACAACCTGCAACCCGATACCAACAGCTTCTTCCAACGTGGTTCCCTCCTGTTCTTCGCCCTGCTCATGAATGCCTTCTCCAGTGCCCTCGAGGTAGGTTCCCCTCTGGTCTCCGTTGTACCTTCAATTCTGACCCTTACAGATTCTCACCCTGTACGCCCAACGTCCCATCGTCGAAAAGCACTCCCGTTATGCTCTGTACCACCCCTCGGCCGAGGCTGTTGCATCCATGCTGTGCGACATGCCTTATAAGATCTCCAATACGCTAGTCTTCAATCTGGTCCTCTACTTCATGACGAATTTGCGGCGAGAACCTGGAGCCTTCTTTTTCTTCCTCCTGATCTCGTTCTTCACGGTCTTGACCATGTCCATGATCTTCCGTACGATCGCTTCGTCGTCCCGCACGCTCTCTCAGGCCATGGTTCCCGCCGCCATTCTCATCTTGGACCTCGTCATCTTTACCGGTTTCGTCATTCCCATCGATTACATGCTGGATTGGTGCCGCTGGCTCAACTACCTCGACCCTCTCGCCTACTCTTTCGAGTCGCTCATTGTAAACGAGTTCCACGGCCGCAACTTCACCTGCTCCGAGTCTAGCTTTGTCCCTCGAGCGGTTCCTCAATTCCTCGGCTCCAGCTACACGAACCTTTCGCCGACTGAACGTGTCTGCAGCGCCATCGGCTCGGTCGCTGGACTTGATGTTGTCAGTGGCGATGACTACGTCGGCTCTGGATTCCGCTACGAGTATGGCCACCGCTGGCGCAACTTTGGCATTTTGATCGCTTTCATGCTGTTCTTCCTGATGACCTACATGGTTACTGCGGAGTTGGTCTCTGAGAAGAAGTCAAAGGGCGAGGTCCTTGTTTTCCGTCGTGGACACAAGCCCGCCGCCTTCAAGGAGAAGCACTCGGATGACCCCGAAGATATCCGCGTTGGTCCCGTCACCACCGCCGACCGCGCCCGCGTCTCCGAGAAGAACGATGGTCTCATCGAGGAGCAAAAGTCTACCTTCCACTGGAACGATGTCTGCTACGAGGTTCAAATCAAGAAGGAGACGAGACGCATCTTGGACCATGTCGACGGTTGGGTCAAGCCTGGTACTCTGACTGCTCTTATGGGTGTGTCTGGTGCTGGTAAGACTACGCTTCTGGATTGTTTGGCCGACCGTACCTCCATGGGTGTCATCACTGGTGAGATGTTGGTCGACGGCTATCACCGTGACACATCTTTCCAGCGCAAGACCGGCTACGTTCAGCAACAGGATCTGCACTTGCAAACCACTACCGTCCGCGAAGCCCTCAACTTCTCCGCCCTCCTTCGTCAACCCGCCCACGTTCCTAGACAAGAGAAACTTGACTACGTTGAGGAGGTTATTAAGCTGTTGGATATGGATGAATACGCTGATGCTGTTGTCGGTGTTCCTGGTGAAGGTCTTAACGTTGAGCAGCGTAAGCGTTTGACCATTGGTGTCGAGCTTGTCGCCAAGCCTCCTCTGCTGCTATTTGTCGATGAGCCTACCTCTGGTCTGGACTCGCAGACTTCCTGGGCTATTCTCGATCTTTTGGAGAAGCTTACCAAGAGCGGCCAGGCTATTCTTTGCACCATTCACCAGCCTTCTGCCATGCTCTTCCAGCGCTTCGATCGTCTCCTCTTCCTGGCTAAGGGCGGCAAGACTGTCTACTTCGGCGACATTGGCGAGAACTCCAAGGTCATGACCTCGTACTTCGAGCGCAACGGTGGTTTCCCCTGCCCTGCTGACGCCAACCCTGCCGAATGGATGTTGGAGGTTATTGGTGCTGCCCCTGGCTCCCACACCGATGTCGACTGGCATCAGGCTTGGCGCAACAGCGCCGAATACGGCGACGTCAAGAAGGAATTGCAGCGTCTCAAGGATGAGCGCGGTGATCAAACCCCTGCTACCCAGGACAAGGCCAGCTATCGCGAGTTTGCCGCTCCCTTCTTCGGCCAGCTCAAGGAGGTTACCCACCGTGTCTTCCAGCAGTACTGGAGAACCCCGTCTTACATCTATGCCAAGGCCGCTCTGTGCACCCTGGTTGCTGCTTTTATCGGTTTCGTCTTTTTCAAGGCTCCCAACACACAGCAAGGTCTTCAGAACCAGATGTTCGCCATTTTCAACCTGCTCACCGTCTTCGGCCAACTTGTCCAGCAGACCATGCCTCACTTTGTTATCCAACGGTCCTTGTATGAGGTGCGAGAGCGTCCATCCAAGGTCTACGGCTGGAAGGTCTTCATGCTCAGCCAGATCATTGTCGAACTGCCTTGGAACACTTTGATGGCTGCGATTATGTACTTCTGCTGGTACTACCCCGTCGGTCTCTACAACAACGCTATTCCTGCCGACCAGGTTACGGAGCGTGGTGCGCTGATGTTCCTGTACCTGCTGGTCTTCCTGTTGTTTACCTCGACCTTTACCGACTTCATCATCGCTGGTTTCGAGACTGCGGAAGCTGGAGGCAACATCGCCAACTTGCTCTTCATGCTTTGCCTGATCTTCTGCGGTGTCCTCGCCAACCCCGACTCCATCCCTCGCTTCTGGATCTTCATGTATCGTGTATCGCCTTTCACGTATATCGTGTCAGGCATGCTGTCGACAGCCGTCGCTAACACCGAAGTGGTTTGCGCTGCCAACGAGTACTTGCACTTCAACCCTCCTTCTGCACAGACGTGTGGGCAGTATATGCAAGCCTACATGGGAGTGATGGGTGGTTATCTCAAGGACCCCAACGCCACTACCGACTGCCAGTTCTGCACCATCAAGGACAGCAACTACTTCCTTGCTGGCGTCAAGAGCGACTACGCCGACCGCTGGAGGAACTTTGGCATTGCCTGGGTCTACATCATCTTCAACGTCTTCGCCGCGCTTGGCCTGTACTGGCTGGCAAGAGTGCCCAAGAAGGGCGGCCTCTTTGGCAAGAAGAAGACCGAGTAAGATGCCACTCGTGGTTATCTTGCTCACCCAAAAGTTCTTTGCACGAAGGAAACGAACGAAAAAAGAAAATGAAAAAGAAACGTCGAGATACCTTGACGTGGAGGATTACGTGTACGAGCGAGCTGTTTAGAGAGGAGAGCTCGGGTGCAAACCTGGAGGGAGGCCTGGGCCACCTAGATCGGCCCCGAAGCCATGGGCCTCAGCAGTCATGTGTCTCATGGTGCATAATGATGAGCACTTTTCGTGTATTTAAATGTCCTCGGGCTCTCAAGTAGAGATGATACATTCCCCCTTTTTTATTTACTCTTAATAGATGTCCTAGAGATCAATGCCATGTCTCCCTTGATAATACCTTCCGTGGAAGTGCGTTCTACTCGCATGTTTGCCCAACATACCCTTGTGGGGGGATATATTGTAGTGAAGAGGGTTCGTGGTGTGCCCAGCACTCAATTCGCAAAGACCAAGTTGGCTACACTCATCTTTGAGAAAATCTACACTTGGGGAGTGAAGGACCTGCATTCACAAAGGCTCCCCTCTTAGTGGAAGGTTAATTTCAGCCGGCCTGTGCCCCACAATGAGAATTAGAGTTGATGTGTCTGCGGGGTTTGACATTGACATCCCTTGAATATCAGCTTTGCTACAGGTTGAGTACTTCATTATTCTTTCCGTTATCCTTGTCGTCGTCCTTGTCGTCGTCGTCCTTGTCGTCGTCCTTGTCGTCGTGCTTGGTCCTTCTCATCATGTCATCATTCCTATTCTCCTGGTCGCCGTTATTATCCCCTCCTGCCTGAGTGCTATAAGTAGTACTTGTGCTGAAAAGGTCACCGTTATAGATGGCTGGGCGGCCTGGATGGGTAGACTGCTAGCAAGGTCCGCAACATGTGCTTTTGCGGAGCAGCCCTGAGGACCTAGCGTCAAGAGAAAACTACACATTATCAGCCATTCCCAGCGAAGCCTCGTAAACTCGGCCCTCACATTCTCAACAAATTCGATTCCTTCACGGTGGTATTTGAGTTTCTCGATAACAGAAGCGATGGAAGACCAAGGTCTTCATCACCAGGAAGCTCGTGTTCCGGGCGAGTCCCAATCACAGATACAAGATACACAGACGATCGACCACGTTGCCTACCAGAACAACATGGAAGACAGACGAAGACTCTTCCAGGACATACAGGAAGTAGACTATCTAGTGGATACTGACTCTGACAGATACGAAAAGATGTCGAAGGACAGGTTTACGAAAGAGGTCTGGGCTTTGTATTGGGTCGCTCCTTACGACGAAGTCATCCGTGCCCGTGAAAGAATCAGACGGGGGCAAATTAAATCATGGAACATGGATACGTTTCTTCGCAACGCCACAGAGATGCTGCCCATGGGCATGTATCTTGGTAAGGAAACACAAACTATCAACCATGGCCAAGAAGATTGACAACGCCGCAGTGAAAAACGAGGCATACTATCGTGGCTGTGCACAAGAGAGGACTGAGCTCGTGAATAAACACTTCGGGTGGATCAGCAGCCTCCATTTATTATTTGGGGGCAAGAAAGCGTGGGAGTACGGGGAAGCTCTGGCTTCCGCCGGTCTCCGGGGACCGCCGCCTGACCCTATCCTGACCGACCTCAGAAGGAGGGCAACTGCCATGGTCTTCCTCCTTGAAGCCGCCCAAGCCGGCCATGCGACAGATGATATCTTGGAAGAAGAAGCTATGAGGGCACTGACGTCTTCCCAAGAACCTGATGTGATGGAAGCGCATTTCCGGGAGCTCAGACGCATCCACGAGTCCCAGTGGCAACAAAAGAAACGCGAAGAAAGAGAGGCGAGGAACAACAGCATTTCCTATCTCGACAACATCTCAGGTAGACAGGAAATTCTGGAGCAGATCCAGGAGGCCGAGTACCCGGACTACATCCCAATCACAACTAGCACCGAGTTCTCCAAACTTGAAAGAAAACACTTCTCCAAGGCGGTATGGTCCGCCCTTTGGGTCACTCCATTCAACAGTCTGCAAGACTTCAGTCGTAAGATCAGCCGCCATGAAATCAGATGGTTCGATATGCACCGCTTGTTTCTCGTCATTACGGAAGACTTGCCTGACGTGATAGACATTGGTAAGCACAATGAATCCACTGACCATGGAAAGGGACTAACAAACCCCGTTTTCACAGTAAACAACCGCAAACACACAGAGCACGCGGGAGTTTGTGCCCGAAAGATAGAGTGTCTTGCGTTCCTGTTCGGAAAACAGAAGATTCAGGAGTATCAGGATGCTCTACGCTCGGGCTACCTGGAAAGCCCAGCGAATCTCATCGCTCTCGATGAAGGTGTTCGCACCATGTGGGACCAGTGCAAGATCACGCTATGAGTCAAATCATTCAACGAGAACGAAGTCAATCTGGCACTTCATTATCTCCACGACTCGGAGCTGAGGAACAGGACGAGAGCCCCAGCACGATACAGGTGGGAGAATGATCTCACGGTGACCCCTGCGGACGTACTTTTTGATTTGACGCAAAAGCCGAGCGTCTTGGAGGAATCGAGTGTCTCCGACGAGAACACCACCTTCAGCGGACCCGCGGACATGGACCTGGTCTCTTCGGCTACACAGCAACATTTTCAAGATGGAAGCACGTTCAAAGTGTATGCGGAAGATCCAAAGTTGCGCCCTGATCCAATTCTGCTCGATCTACGCGACAAGCTTGCTGTGATGGCGTCCCTCCTGGGCGCCGCCGAATACATGGACGACGACGACGGTCATGGCAATGACAGTGAGGGAACGAGAAAATCGGCGGTCGATGAAGCCGAAGACTATCAGAGTGTTGATGGGGATATATCCGACATGGGCGAGGATCTTTACATGGATGATGACAACTATGGGTATGATTCAGATGAGTGAGGGAGGGAAAGGAGGCTAGGATTCAAGTCGCGACCCCTCCGCTCTCGAAGCCAGCTTAAAAAGACTTCCATGTGAATAACCCGACTAATTTTTACTTGTCGGCCGTTTCCCCTTAGCTCCTTCCCTGAAAATATTGCGCCGTGCTTCTTTCCCCAGGAGCTCTGAAAATCTCACCTTGTCAACGCCGCCTGCCCAACTCTGCAAACTCACCGTCTCCTATTATAAAAACCCCCATTTTTCCAAAACTCGGCCAGAAAATATCTTTCACCGCCACCATTCATCTCTGAGGAAGCACACGGCTCCCACTTTAACTATATATCAGCTACAAGACACGCTGGCGACGATACTCCTCAATTTCTATCAGGATATCTACCTCTCGCTAGTATTTTACGAAGACACTCAACTCAAGATACAAAGGAACCCGAAAATGCCTCCTCTCAACCTATCGCGCGTTTCTGAGATGCTTCAGCGACTTCAGAATACCTTCGAGGAGGAGTCGCCACAAGCTGGCCCTCGATGGCTGATCAAGACATATGACGACCTCACGCCAGAGGAGAAGACCATACCCGACGATTGGCCCCCCCGCCTACATCACTGCAACCGAATGGGCGCCCTCGACTCGCAGGAGAAGAAGGAAGCCGCACGGCAGAAGATCTGGACACTGGTTTTCGGCGGCTGGGATACCGACTCCCCGATCCCCGGGCCCACCAGTCCCGGCGAGAGCAAAGCCACGGATGGCATCGTCAAGATTGGCGTTCTCGACGAGGATGCTCCGAGTTCTCGAAAGCGGAAGGCTGATGGATCTATGGCTCCCGTGCCTGCCTGGCGTTCTCGCGGCGCTGATGTGTTCATCAAGGTGAAAGCTCACTGGCGACGACAAGATTTGTGCTTCCCACTCTGCGACTCACGAGGCATGGCATTCGCCTCCGATATCAGCTATAGAAAGCTTCCTGGAAGCAGTCTTGGTCGACTGAAGGGCGAATGCAGTAGCCGCTGGGACTCGATTGAGGTCTATCGCGGACGAAAGGCGAATAACGAGCTCGTTACTTACTGGGCAAGAAATAAGCTCGTATTCTCTCTCAAGAACAACTGGAGAGGCCGCGGAGACCCTGAAGCTGTTGGTCTCCCTGGCTCGCGAACCACCGCCACACTCGAAGGCCGGCCCACGATGGAAATTGACCAGATCATCGACCTTGGAAAGTTGACATACATCAAGTTATGCATCGATATCTGGGAGGCGTACCACGACGCCGCCAGCTTTCACATGGCAATGAACAAAGACTACTCTGGGGTCTTCGAACTGTGTAAGTCCTATCGACCCCGATTATCGCAAACCTGTCTAACTCATCTCAAAGCCTCTTAGCCATTTGGCCCGAACATCAAGAGCCAACAGAGCGCTCGAGGAAAGCTCCACCGAACATGGTCGCGTTTCTGCTCTTTGGCCTAGTTCCAATCCTCATCCTCTCGGTTCATTGGTCCATGGAAATGCCTACGGATTCTGTCGCTCGTTGCGAGAGACAATTTGGTGTGTTCTTTCGGGAAAGGGAATTGGGTTTGTAACTACTCGGAGGGGTGTACTGGAGGGTCAAGGGTCGTTTGTAACCTGCGTTTCTTTTTTCCCTATGCATTTGAATTTGGGATCTCGTTTTTTCTGCTTGGAATTTTCGTTCTTCTCACTACGGTATATCGTCTTCGGAATTGGAATTTTGCTCTGGTGGGTTTCGAGAAAGGATCAGTCACACTATGCCCCGTTCTTTATTTGACTCTCGCGCAATCAGTTCGTTTCAATAGGAACTCTGCCTCGTATTTATCTATCGGAGAGACACAGTTCTTCTAAGTCCACTACGGTCGAAACTGCGTGCTTTGATCCTTCATGACGGCTAGGGTGCGTAGTTCGTCGAAAGAAACGGGGTTTGGAGCGAGGCTCCTTTGCACAGGCCACAGGGAGCGAGAGACTCAACGCTGACAAATCTAGTCAAAATGCGGGTAATACTCCAGTCCGAATGAATACACCTGGGGGGTTGCAAGCTGAGTGATCGGGTGCGAGCCCCTTACCATGCGGCGTGGATCTTTGCGTGTCTCATAGGCACCAACACCACCAACACGTACAGCCACCGGGCCTTGCATTTGGCCACTCACATGGGCTGTTATGATTGGGCTCGGCACGATAGCAGTCCACATCTAAGCGCCGATATCCTCACATGTTGGCGGCGCATTTATGATCCACGTCTCCCACCAGTCGAGTCATCGAAGTTTTCTTCCATATACATCCCCTTACACGCACAGTCTGACGGATAGCACTCCGGATCGCAGAGGCTGGCCAACACGATGGAGGTTGTTGGGGCCGTATCGAGCTTTATCGCTATCAGCCAAGCATTAGTGGCCGGCCGCCACATCGTCAACGTTCTTCGAGACATCCCGAAGATAGGCAGCGAACTACAATCGCTAGACTTCGAGGTTAGTTACAAATCACGTTGGACAAAGTCGCCATCGAAAAGTGCCACGGAGATTTTGACAAGAACATTTGTCCTAATTTTCCACTTCCATAGATTCAAAGTCTTGCATCTGCAGTCAAGGCCGCTGAAAAGCAACAATATATCTCCCGCGGACGCCAGGCTGAATCTCTGGATCTCAAACTAGCGAAAGAACGGCTCGAGAAAACTGTCGAAGGCCTCCAGAACTTGCATCGCCGTGTCACGCGAACCGACGAAGATGGCAACGTCAAAGCGAGGAAGACAAGATACTTATTCTTGCAAAAAGATCTTGCGGACTGTCGAGATAAGATACGTGATGCTAGAGACACCCTGCATCTTGTTCTGATGAACATGAACCTGGAAGAAACTACGTGCGTAGAGCGTAATCCATGAAAGGGTGTTCATAAGTGCTGACAACTGGTGGCCAGCCGGATGGCACTTCGTGTTGAGAGCCTCACTATTCAGTCAACAGGCCACATTCCTCGTGCCCATGAATGCTCGAGGAGTGTGGCTCCAACGGTGGGAAGCCTCCCCCTGATCACAGCTCACACTACCGAATACCAATTTCCACAGCCAGTTCTAAATTCAGATCAAGCTTTACCAGAAAGGGTAGGTCAACTTACATCAGTTACGCGAGAGTTGACCTCCGACGTCCAACCACGGCCCATTGAGGACGGCATGGGTTTCAAGGCCAAATTGTCAATGGAAAACAAGTGCTCACGTAATTGCTTGTGTCGTTGCCATGCCTCTAAGCAGTCATCTTTTGGCTATGATGGCTGGGCAGGCAACATACTGGGCTCTTTCTCTGTGACATCGGACAGTAGCATCTTGTTTCGGAATGCAACCAAATGCACCGAATCGAGTTGTAGGAAGAATCAGAAAGGCTCGATAACGGTCAACTACAAGTTTCCGACCTGGCTTTGGCCCCAAAGCTTTTCACTTCAGAGCTCTATGGGCAGTCTATCTGCACTGAGCGCTTCATTACGTCCAATCAGAATCCTGGCAGATGGTGCAACAATATGGCATATCATTCAAGACCAGTCAAGAGCGGAAGTGCAGCAGTTGATCGTAAGGAAAGGCAACATATATCCCGATGATTGTGACTCTCAAGGATTGACACTCCTCGAGGTAAGCGTTTCATGGAATATCGAAGCGCTGATGGCATCCAGTGGCTGACATTCGCAAAGTGGGCTATCACTGCTGGAACACCCGACGTGCTAGAATTTCTGGTGCAGTTTTGGGACGGAGAGATTGCAAAGTCACATATCAATAGGTAAGTATTAACTACGAAATGTGTCATTTTCCTGGTCAAAATCCATCAACTTATCAATAAGCAGGAAGTGTGCTTTCAACGCGCAAAGTCAACTTACAGGCAGGCCACACATGACGTCTCAAGAATCTCAAGCACAACACAAGATAGTACAGCTTGGCGGAGACACTGTCCAGGCAGTTCAGACACCGCTACACCAAGCGGTAACCTTGATCAGCAACGAAGAGACAATCCGGGAATCAATCCAACAGGCCTTTAAACAATACTCATGGGCATTGAGTGAGTGAAACTACGAAGGCCAGACGCCACTACATGTTGGGGCGAGTCATGGCAATATCGTAGCCGTACGAGAGCTTATTCGTCTCGGCTCTAACGTGGACCAATTGAACTTCTTCGGGAGAACCCCTCTTATGGAAGCTATTGACATGGGGCATATATATGTCGCTAGGTGTCTGCTCGGGGCCGGTTGTTCGGTAAACGCTGCAGCATCGGATGGATCAACGGCCTTGCACTATGCCGCATGTCCAGAAAACGAGCCTGAGAAAGATCCTGCTGGCATAATCAGGGTTCTGCTCGATGCAGGCACCTCACCAGCAGTTAAAGATGCATCTGGCAATACGGCATTGCACTGCCTAGAGGATTCCAACGTCAGTAGACAAGCTACAAAGGAAAAGATTCAGTTGCTTGTGAAAGCAGGTGCTGGGATCAATGAGCGTAGCGGTGATGGCGACACACCATTGTTTCGGGCTATTCGCACTAATCAGCCAGAGGTTGCGAAATATCTCTTGAAGGCAGGCGCCGAAACTGATTCTCCACAGGGACTAGAGGGAAATGTCCTTCACGTCGCTGCTGCATATGGGGAAATTCAAGTCCTTCGGAGCCTGGGTAAAATGTACTTACCTCAAGTCAGAGTGGACATGAAAGATTCTGACGGCGATACTCCCTGGGATCTGTTCATTGGCACTTTGCATCAACCAGAATGGAAACTTGGGTCTGCGCGCAGACCAACCTCAGAAGAGAAGGAAGCTTTTGTGTGTTTGTACACAACGATCAGAAATCGCAACTTACAACATGACGTCGCCAGACTAGAGTGGGCACGACAATATCTTGTAGAAGAAGACCTACGAGGCGCCTCTGCGGCGATAGCACAGATTATAGAGGAGAATGAGGAATGGAAAGAATGGAAGGCTGTTCAAACCTACCAAGCTGTCAGGGTCCAAGTTCGAGAAAGAATGTGGGAGGCGGCAATTGAATCGGTGGACGAAAACGTCGATATTCTGAAAGATCAGATCTCCAAATCCCCCTGGGACCGGTGGTCTCACTACGATATTCTAGCAACGATGGATGCAGATGAGTTCTCAAACTAGGTTGATGGTACAGTTAGTCGACATTCTGAAAAAAGCATCAAGATCCGCGAACAAGTTCATCTTTGACCGGTCATCACTACAGAGCTGCAAAGCCATCCCTACTTCGTGTGAACGTCATGCCAGCTGCGGGTTGGAGCTGACTGGTAGGGAGGGGCCTGAAAAATGCCGGGGGCTCCCTAGGTCGAGCATATTCACCTGAGCAGAGTGAGGAACCTAGGAAGCTGTGCTGATGGAAGTTCAAGATTTGTCGAAACAGCGGGATTTGCGTCCCTACCAAATCACAGCCCAGACCTTGAGCTGTTGAGTCCGCCAGACTTTTCGCTCACTGTCAGCCTGTTATCAGGGCTGTTCAGTGACGTTCACTTGTGGAAGTTTTAAAGCTATCCCCTTGGTATGGAGCTACCCACGAACAGCCTTTTGGGTAAGCTTGGCTGGCAGCAGAACGTTTTCTTTGTTGCAGCACGACCGGAGGGTCCGTTAACCCGAGAGCCAAAAAGGGTAGGACCTCGAATCTACTTTCAAAAGAGCTTTTGTCGAGTCAAAGAATGTGTTCTTGAACGTTACGCCATTCATCCATTTTTTCATCTCCTTCGGATCTACCAGTCTAAAGTTGCCTTAAATATTCCGCAACATGATTGTATACCGCCCAGGACGAGACAGCAGCGTATAAAAATTACCATTTCGACTCTGCCTTTCATCAAAGCGCAAATTTCACTCGACAGCCTGTTACAAAACGATTCAACATTTGAAACGGATCCAATGCCGAATACAAAAAGCTATCGTTATGAGAATCTTGTCGAGCTTGTCAAGGATGTCAACAGGTTCCAGATCAAAGGCACAGAATGGAAGTTTTGTCTCAAAGACCCCACGAACCCGACCTCTCCTTGGAAGGCATTCGGAATTGTTCTTGAAGAGAATGTCAAGTGGCTGAAAAAGGCAAACAGTAAATGGCTCGACTTCGACCGGTTGTCAAAACAGATCCGGTTGATCAACCCACCCATCGACCCAACAACGGGAACAATTCAGCTTAATTATGCCTGGAAGGAAATAGTAGACAAGCTTGACGAGATTGCAGGCGGCAACTTACCTCAGTGGGTGAAGAAGAACACAAAATGGTTGTATAACGATCAGGAATCATGGCCTCTGATCGAGGAAGATGAAAATTTCAGAAAGCTTTTCAGGGAAGGGATTTGGTGCGACCTTGTCCCGATCTTCGGTATCCTTACGACCGGCGCACATCTCAACGTCTACAAGATCACCAAAGAAAAGGGCTTTCAGGTGTGGGTGTCTCAGCGCCCTGACACGCAACCAAACTTCCCCGGACTACTCGATCAAGCTGCAGCTGGTGGTTTTACACCGAGCCACAAAACGATCCTTGAGTGCATCGAAAAGGAGAAGAAACAAGAATCAAAGGGATATCCACGTCATTGGCGTGAGTTAATGCGTCAGAGCCCGGATATTCCCACCATTCAATTCTTCGACGTGCGCGATGATAGATGGGAAAAAGGCTATGCTGGCCTGCCTGAGCCTGGCATCAGGAAAGCGTACGATCTCAGGGTCAATGACGAGAAAATTAAAGGAAAGGAAGGCCAGAATTTCAAGCTAATGGGGATCGACGAAATCAGAGAAAGCTTGCTGCATGGGCGATGGAAACCGAATTCTGCGCTAGTGATGATTGACTTCATGATCCGACACGGACTCGTTGAAAACAAGATCGAAAAAGCGGAAATTCCGAGGCTATTGAAGCTCGACCCTGAAAGGCAGTTCGGCATTGGCATCGCCGTCACTGAGCTTTCCGATTATGTGCAATTCCCTCTGCATGGAAACAAGTAGGTCCTACCATGAGGCTTTTTTTGATGTGTGGTTGTCGGCTGTGCCTGTTTACTGCGTCGGTCAGATTCTATTTTAGTATATATGTAAACGGGACGTCAAGCCAACTTCAATGGTGATTCTGCCCCGTGGCGTTCGAAAGCTTAGGTTTGTTGCATTTACAACTAAAGAACAAGAGTAACATGGGCCATCGCGCGGATGAAGCCTTTGCCATGCCTAAATCATCCAGTTACAAGGAACACTCAATATTAGACTACTTTGTTGGGAGATTACACGGCACTGATGTTAGCCATCTCGTCGTGGTGAACATGAAAATCTCTTTGGCATCTCATAGCCCACGATCACACCTGACTTCTAGCCTTTCTCTCCTTTTCAGACGAGGTATTCTGTTGTAACAACAGGGTATCAATTCTCGCCATGACGCCATCAAGAACAGAGCGGACCAAGCCATCAGGAGCCATGCCCGCCTCAGTGCACGCATTGATAACCGTATCACCGCCAGCCATACCAGCGACATTGAAGACTATACCATGGTATCCAACAGCGCCGTGAGGAGAAGCGGTAGAGAATTGAACGTCCTCGATCCTCACCGCCGGCTCCTCTCCACCAGCCGATACCGTAGTGGCTTTGAGCGCACCTAGGTTTGAAACTGAGAAGCTGTTCTGCATGACCACATTCATCGAAGGCAGAGACTTGTTAACAAACTCCTCAAGTGTCGGGCCCATGGTGTTTCCGCTCAGCCAAGAATTGCAAAGCTTAGACTTGGTGCCGCCCTTGCGGAACTTCTGCATTCGCTTTCCGTAGTCGTGAACAAGTTTCCAAGTTTCCTTTGTGTCAAGGTATGCTCTAGCCTGTTGAATGCCATCGCCGGAAAACATTGTGGGGAGTACTTTTCGGTATTTCCCAAGACGCTCCTTCTCTGGCACACTGGCAGCCAAGTTGAGCATCTTGCCTTGCCCAGCTGCCAAATCCTCAAAGTCGCAGACTGGTCGCATGTCGACTGCGTAACGTGTGAATCCGACCTTGGCCTTGCGATAGTGGTCCGCTGCCAAAGTGCCAGTGATCAAGACCATAAGCAAAGGCGTGAAAGTTGTCCCGTGGCTACGGCAGGCAGCTAGAATAGATTCCATCTTTTGAGCGGGGATGCGATAGTTGTAGACCTGTGTCGAGGTTCGTTCTTGCGGCAATGGGTTGCCCAGGGAATCTTTTAGGAACTTCCTGGGCGGAGCAAAGTCCGTAAAGAAGAGGGCTTTTGAGTAGAAGTACCGGAGGAAGGCAAAGCTTAGGAAGTTATAGATGACACCAAGCGCGGATGGCTTCTTCCGGATAGTGTTTTTGACTCTCTCATTCAGTCTCATTCTTTCAGGGTTCAAGTGAACCTCCCGAGGAGCTTGTTGTCTCATTCCAGAGGCGGCTGCGGCATTGAGTGACGCGAGAAATTCGCGGTGGAAGGTCATGCCAAATGAGCCGTCGCAGACGAGGTGGTGAAACAGGAAGACGACATCTCGGCGTCCGAGAATGAGCACTTTCCACCATGGCTGACCAGGTCTCACCTCTCCATCAGCCCAGAGCCACTCGCTGTGGAGCTTCTCAAATAGGTCTGAGCCCAGGGGTGGGACGTTGTGGTCGATGAACTCAACGCAGCTGTCGAGGTTGATTGTGTTAAGTGAGGCCAAAGAAAGGAAGTGCTTTCCATCTTCGTTCATTTCTTTGACGCCAACCAGGCCAAGCTCTGGGCACTTGGTGACGACGGCATGAAGGGCTGCAAAAACTGTCTCATCTGACAGGTCGAGGTTTTGACCGGTCTTCGCCGAGGCGTAGCGAGCCGCAACCAACACGTTTGCTTGAATTCCAAGGCGATGGTAGACATAGAACATGCGGTCTACCTGAGCTGCAAATGAGTTAGTATTTGCTTGGACTTTTGCGGAGACTAGGCTTACTGGTCTTGCGGACGATCGTGTACGGGCTGGGCTGTACTGCGACATCTTGACCCTCCTTGGCAGTGAGGGTTGTGGTGGCCATTTCGATGCTGAGCCTGCGCGTAACTTGAGGAGAGCTTCAAGACTCTGGGACCCGTAGACCTCTGCGAAAGCTCCAGGCTTCCTGATAGATCTCCGAAGACTTTTCCGGTTTTGCCAACAAAAGCCCGGAAAGAAACTTACCCAGGGCTCAATGCTGTATTTGAGCTTCAGTATCCCAGGGGTCGGTCCTTCACAAACCGCATGGACGGGGTCACAAGGAAACATTGCCAAGTGATCCAAGCTCCATACCTTTTTCGTCGGTGTCGCATGGCGCTCAGATCTTCATCCCATCACCAGCATAGTTCCCAGACGACCTCCAGTTGAACTATGAGCTTGAATCAACTTTGAAACCAATCAGCAGACTGGACAATTTCATTTCTGTCTGCTGATGAACCACTCATTGTTCGCGATAGTGCCACCCCGGATTTTTAAGGTCCTCACCTGCATGAGGATTCAAACTGCGTCCTCGGTCAAACACGAATGGTCTCTGGAACTCGTCTGAATTCGGGAAACAGTAGCAAGTCTCCAGTCAGCATTGAAGGAACATAAGGTGCATGATTCTGACCAAAATGTGTTGCGTGACCTTTGAAGGGCGCGACGTTGGATCCGCGAGAAAAATGAAGCCGTCGTGCTCACTCTTGGCAGCATGAGCTCAGACATCTGAGCAGCACGCCCTGCTGCATCTCTGAGGATCAATCAAAACATCATCTGTATGCGGGGTAGCTGTCACATGTAAGGGTAAAATGCTTTCAAACCACACGAAACTTGTATTCTGATGTCTGGATAGACCCCTGGCCTCACATCAGGATGGGCTCAACTGAGAGGCAGTTCATCTGGTGTCCCCCTCCCACGCCTCAGTTGGGGATCTCGTCGATACTCGAGATGTTAACCTCCTTGACCCCATTCAATTCACGGCGCAGTTTGCTACTGGCGGCATACACTGCATATGTCAGCGCTCAAAGCCGCAGCAAGACGTTTCGATAGGAATCATACCAACGCGCCTGAGCCTATTCGGACACCCTAGCGGCTGCAAGCTCTTCAGTCCGTGCCAGGGATCAACCCGCATGTAATCCTCCCAGAACCGCTTCCTCTCAAAGTCAAAACTATTTTGACGTGGAATGACAAGCTTGGCGACCGTCTGCCATGGGTACTTTTCCTCGTCCCACGCCTGACCCGCGTACTCAACGGGCTGCTCGTCCTGATTCTCTAGCAGTTGAACCTGGAATAGGTACTCGGCCTCATGATTGGCGTGGAAATTCTGCAGCCATGTTTGTAAGATGTCTTCGTCGTGTTCTGGGTTGACCGTCTCTTCGTACAACCTTCTCTGCGTATCGCTCGACGGCACGAGGGAGTACTTTATCACGTAGTCTCCAAACCGGTAAGCTGTTTGCGAATACTGCCTCGTTGATTCCAGGTGAGAATTCCGAAGCTTGTCTCGGGCCGTTTGGAGCTCCGAATCTTGCCGCTCATTAAGATGTTTGTATAACTCTTTCTTGTCATCGCCATACTTCAGGCGCAACTGAAAAATCTCCTTCGTGGTCTTAGCGTCTGCAAGCTCAATAGCAGGCGCACTGTTGAACTCTATGTATTGCGTAGGACATTCTTTGCCTGCATCGAACATGTCACCCTCAACATTGAAGAGCTTCATTGCAAAGCCACGTGGCTGTGGAATGCGATCCTGGTAGTACTTTCAGCTGATGCTGGTATTTGATTGAAGACTGGAGACTTACATCAAGACCTGGGTCTCCTGGCTCTGAGCTGTATCGGCAAGCAACAGGGTACTCGCCCCCTTGTCGAAACAACTCAGTCTGCCTGAGATGTTCTGGCAGATCACTCTGAACGATAAACTTGCCCTTGACAATGCCTTGCGTTCTCGCGTGAGTCGCGCCATAACCATGACGAGTCTTGTTCCAGGTCCTGCGTTGTTGCTCATTGATCAGCTTGGCCACTATTTCGATGTCTTCATCTTCATTCGGCGGGATCTTCTCGACACCATCGGCATCCCATTTCACGTATTTTCGGTTGGCCAGGTCGTTGGAAGGTGCCATCTTGCTTTTCGTTATTTGACTTTTGCACCCCCTACGCGACCTGACCGATGCTGTGACTAGCGAAAGAATTTATTGAATCCTTTCCGCTTCATACAGCGCATACCTATTTGCAATACGCATGGCGGAATTCCATCACATGCCGTCATCATCACAATCACCGCGAAATAGCATATGAAGACATTTGGAGCCAAACATGCGCTATGAATCATTGGCGGGCGCTAACAGGCGTGGCGTCGAACCATCAACTGAGATAGGGCCGACCCCGCAGAGGAAGTCAAGGCTTGTTGGAATATTCCGCAAAGACGACGTTGGATTCGACAGGTTTTGTAAAGCTCTTCAGCAATCAGAGCTACGTAAGCGCTTCAACAAACATTCAGAGAATGCCCAGCATTACGACTGACTTGAGCTGAGCCTTGGCTGTGAGACCTCGGTTTTCCAGAAATGTTCTAGCTTCGGCGGGAGACGAGCTTACTTGCTTGCCCTGCTGATCCTTCCAGGCATCACGGGATAGCTGATACCTTCACAGCCAATGGACTAATGCCCCGCCAGACTTCCGCGAACCCGCGTATCAATGAACCGACCAGGAAGGGAACACAGCCGGAGACAGCGCGGCCAATCGGCCCCACAACCGGTATGGTCGGAGAGGCCGACTGTTAGCACCAGTTCAGATCCACAGCTCTGGGCGACAATTCCCTGTGCCTGGGGTCCTCCAGACCTCCGGGTACCATGCGCTCGCTGATCTTGGCTCGGGCTGCTGATGCGACCGACCGGTTCAGTGGCAGTGACAGGCCACTGGTCAGTGGTTCGTCTGAACGTTTGGGGATCACCGGGACATTGGCTAGCCGTTGCGCCATGAAACATTCAGCTATGTATGGCATGTGGTTGCTTCCGTCGAACCATGTCCAACGAAAACGGCTTCTACAGCAAGAGACCTTGTAAAGACTCATAGGTGAGGAATGTTAACAAGACTGATGCCAGCCAGCGAAGACTTGGTTAAGGCGAGAGTTCCTGGGTTTGCCGCCTCGGACGCGAGAAGCCGAAAGCGAGTGGCTTTGCAGGTCGCGTCATTTGGGTGGCTAAGACTGCTAAGTTTCCCATCGAATCAGCTAAGCGACCGTGGCTGGCACACACCAAAGTCCCCAGCCATGGCTGGCAAAGCACCCCGCGCAGTCACTGCGCCACCTGCAAGTGACGGAGTAACAGAGCGATGAGGGGCAGCGGAAACGGGGCACTGCTCTCAGCGGAGAGTGAGAAGCATTCTCTCGTTCTGCATGCATTCTGGCCCCTCCTTGGCAATCTCCGCGAGCTCCGTTTCTACGCTAGCTCCTGTTGAATCCCGCCTTACGTTTGGCGCCTTTTAAAGCTCAGCTGTTTCCCCTCTGCTGACTTGGGAGACATCATCATTATCATCAAGCATTCGACTCTTCAGCCCTTTCGATCCATATCGACATTCGACCTCAAATCATCTAAACATTCCATCAAACATCCTCCACAGTATTATGTCTTCGAACGACTACTACGGCAACAGCGGCCACGGCCAGCAGGGCTACAACCAGGGCTACCAGCAACAGCAGGGCTACGGCCAACAGGGTGGATATCCCCAGCAGCCAAGCTACGCTCCTCAGGTAAGATACCAACAATCCATACTATCTTGAAGCAAATCATCTTTTGGCGCATGCTGACATTTCATGCAACAGCAGCAGCAAGGCGGTCACCCTCAACAGTCACACTCACCGTACCAGCAGGGCGGTGGCTACGCTCCCCAGCAGCACGGATACGGCGGCCCCCAACAGCCCACTTACGCCCAGGGTCAAGGCCACAACCAGGGTTACTCCTCTGGACATGACAACCGCGGTCACTCTCCCTACCCTCAACAACAACAATATGGTCAGCAACCACACGGCCAGCAAGGCTATGGACAACAGGGCTATGGACAGCAGGGCGGTCCAGGCCAGTACGACCCCAATGGGCCTGTCGGCCCTGATGGCGAGCGTGGCCTTGGCGCGACACTAGTCGGCGGCGGAGCTGCCGGATGGGCTGCGCACAAGGCCGGAGGCGGCCTGCTCGGTACTCTCGGTGGTGCTATCGCCGGCGCAGTCGGTGCCAACATGTTGGAGCACGCCGGCAAGAAGCACAAGAAGGAGAAGAAGCACAAGAAGGACAAGCACCACAAGCGCGGTCTCAGCGGAAGCTCCAGTTCCAGTAGCGACTAAGCGCGTTTCCTTGTCTCCTTTCAATCACGACGTAACCGGTATGCGAAGCTGTCGGAACACTTCGGGTGCCACAATTTGGACGATACCCAGAACGCCTGCACGAGCTCATGACAGTTTGGATTTCATTATGTGGGATGCACATAGATGTTAATGTATTATTATGGTCCACACGCCAACACATACAACCAATGATTTTGTAACTTTCATGTCGCATTATTTCTAACTGGTATCTCAAACAATCTTTAACATTTTTATACAATTACTGTTTACTCCATCGTCTCTAGGTTCTTTACAACCTTGAAAGACGCATCCGTCTTCGCGCGTACCTCCTCAACATCAACACCCGGCGCCACTTCAGTCAATGTCAACCCGCCATTCTTGCGATCGACCTCGAAAACACACTTTGGGTACGTTAGCAATTGTTTGCAGCACAATATTCCAATCGCGACTCACCAAATCAGTAATAATAGTGCTAACCACGCGAGCACCAGTCAGGGGCAGGCTGCAGTCCTGCACGATCTTCGAAGACCCATCCTTCGCAACATGCTCGGTCGCAACAACGATCTTGGTGTTATCCGGGTTGGAAACCAAGTCCATGGCGCCGCCCATACCCTTGAACACCTTTCCGGGGATCATGTAGTTGGCCAAGTCACCAATGGCGCTGACCTGCAGCGCTCCGAGAATGGAGACATCCACGTGGCCGCCGCGGATCATGCCGAAAGACTCGGCGCTGTCAAACGTTGAGGCTCCGGGCACGAGGGTGACGGTCTCCTTGCCAGCGTTGACGATATCACTTTCAATGATGTCAGCTTTAGCCCACTGTTATTCAGAATGACGCCACTTACGGGTCGACCTCGTCTTTCGTGGGGTAGGGACCCATGCCGAGAATACCGTTCTCGGACTGGATCCAGACCTTGCGCTCAGCAGGTAGGAAAGAGGGAGCTAGAGTGGGAATGCCTGCGATTGTCAGCGACACTTTTCATGGTTCGACGTACAAGCTGACTTACCAACACCGAGGTTAACGTAGAACCCCTCCTTCAGCTCCTTGGCCGCTCGCCTGGCGATACGGTTGCGGCGTTCCTGGGCCTCGTTCTTGGCCTTAGACAGGTTCTCGCCCTCTCCGTCCTCGGCTCTCAGCTTCAGGATCTCAATGTTCTTCTCGGCGGTCGCGGGGACGATTCTGTCGACGAAAATACCGGGGAGGTCGACGTCGTTGGCATCAATCTCACCAGCTTCAACGATGTGCTCTGCTTCAACGATAGTGACGGTCGCGGCCTTTGCCATGATGGGGCCAAACGCCTTGGTGGTGTATCTGTAGATAGATGGCTTAGGTTAGCTACAATTTCATGCAGTTGAATTCACAAAACGTACCTGAAGACGCAGTTTCCAGCAGTGTCGGCCTTCCATGCCCTCAAAATAGCGACATCTCCGGTCAAGGCGGTCTCCATAAGATAAGTCTTGCCATTGAACTCCCTTGTCTCTCTCGTCCTGCCACGCTCCGTAACGGCACCTGACGCATCAAGTCTAACGGGAATATCACCAGTCTGGACCAACGAGTCTAGAAGAGTCAGTCATGTGGCCAAACGGGTGTCGGCGACCTAGACCTACGTGCACCAGTGGGTGTGAAGAATGCGGGAATGCCAGCACCACCAGCACGGATTCTCTCAGCGAGGGTGCCCTGGGGGCAAAGCTCGATGCCAATCTTTCCTGTCAAGTATGCCTTCTCAAGAGCCTTGTTGGCTCCAAGAAATGAGAGAATGAGGTTGTTGACTTGACCAGACTTTGTGAGGATAGCCAAGCCACCCTTTCCCTCGATTCCGGCATTATTCGAGACTGCTGTCAAAGAGTGAAGGTTCTCGGGTCCCCTGCGGTTCAGCGCGGCAATCAGAGTGTCTTCGACTCATGTCAGTAATGCCAAAATGTCGCTTCATTGCGCTCGCACTCACCAGCAACACCGCAAAGTCCGAAGCCAGAACTGAGAATCGTTGATCCGCTCTTGATGTCCGCGACAGCTTCGTCCGCGGAAGCATAGAGCTTCGACCCGCCTCTCTTGACACTCGGCGCCTTCGCAGATCTTCGAATTGATGTTGTCGTAAGAGCTCGACAGCTCACGGCTCCAATAGCCTTTGCGCGGGGGAAGCGCTGAGGTTGCGCGCAGATAGATGGTACCGCAGAGAGAGCGGCCGTGGCGCGGACAACCACCCTTGGGCGCAATTGGCGTGTAAGTGAAGGCATTTTGAATCTGTGTTTCTGTCCTCAACGAAATCTCAAACTTGCGACAATGAGACACCAGCTGCAAGAATGACAGATAAGAAAAGATCCAGGTCCGATTGTCGGTAGCATTTCTGGGTTCGGGTTAGGTGGGCGCGACCTCATCTTTTTGACGAGCTCCTGGGCGGAGCCGATCGGGCGTTCTTCTGCACGCCGACGCCATCCCGTCTCCAACTTCGCGCTGACCGGGGGTTCGGCATGAGGGGGAGGGCCCGAGGAGCGCTGACGTCTGCAGAGCGGGGTTATCCCCGGCATTTGTTGGGGTTCTCGGCGGCCAGAAGTAGGCTCCGGGTCAGCGAGTCAAACAAAGCCGCTTTCATTGGCGCGATACGGCTAACGGCTAGCTTGACCTGGGTACCTTCCTAGATGGATAATCTGGGGATAGTAAGGAAGGGTTGGGGATGGTAAGCATAGTTCGCGTTCCCGTAGGGTACGTCCGCCCCCGCAGATTTGGGGTCTGGGGAAGATGGACTTCAAAAACGGGGGAGGGTCCCCAAGACTTTCCAAGCCTTGTCTATGCTTGGCACATTGTTGAGGTTCTCGTCGTTCTTGTTTCTCACTTTGTCGTTTGTCCTGAGTGCGATACCCTCTTGTGTCCTGGTCAAAAGTCTTTGCCATTTTCATCCCGTTCACCAACAAGATGACTCGTAACTCCAAGGAGTACGACATGGACCCGAAGGTCGAGCACACGGAAAGCCAGGTGGCTGCTGACGCGGAGCGTCAAGCTCATCTGACGAGGACCTTGCTCTTCAAAGTCGATACAAGGCAAGCGGAATTCTATCAACGAACCTTAATGGGATGAACATCAACTAACATGCTTGTGGCTACCAGGGTCCTGCCTCTTCTGGCCTTGCTGTTCCTGTGCTCCTTTCTCGATCGAACCAACGTCGGCAACGCGAAGATCATTGGTCTCGAAGAGGACCTTGGCATCAACAACGTCCAATACAACCAGGGCTTGGCCGTCTTCTACGCGACTTACATTGCCAGGCATGTTATTTCTGTCGTCCAAAGTCACTCCGACTTTGTGAATGGACGCCCTGTCTCCACGTTCCAACCGCTAATGCATGCCTAGCGAACTGCCAAGCAATCTCGTCCTGAAGAAGGTCTCGCCAAGAATTTGGCTCCCGTTCCTGACCATCGCATGGGGTATTGTTACCATGTGCCTCGGTTTCGTTCGTAGTTACGGAAGTTTTGTCGCCGTTCGTGCTGTTCTTGGGATGTGTGAAGGAGGACTGCTACCCGGAATGGTTCTGTACCTGTCCGGTCTTTACACCCGTGGAGAACTCGCTCTTAGAATCGGCATTTTCTACACCGCAGCGTCTTTGTCGGGTCAGTCATTTTCGCCTACGCATCGACTTCTTCAGGAGCCCACTAACACATTGGCGCAGGCGCATTTGGTGGTCTTCTTGCAAGAGGACTTTCTGCCATCGGCCCGAGTGGAAATCTCGAAGGTTGGAGATGGATCTTCATCATCGAAGGCCTCATCGTGAGTTTTCCTTTACATACAATAACAATTAAGCTTTACTAACATTGGATGAAGACAGTTGTGTGTGGAACCATCGCCGCTTTCGGTCTGCCGAACAACCTCGCAACTGCAAAGATTCTTACGCCCGAAGAGCGAGAATGGGCCTTGGTCAGACTTCAAGGCCACGCCGGGGACAGGTTCAAGTAATAAAAGCTGCTTCTCAGTTATTTCCAATGGTTGCTGACAAACTTCTTAGCCTGGCCAGTGAGCGAGAGGAGAAGTTTCGATGGTCGGAAGTTGGTCGCGGCGTTCTGAACCTTCAAGTCTGGTTGAGTTCGACTGCTTACTTCGCAATCCTCTCAGGCCTGTACTCTTTTGGCCTCTTCGTAAGTCTTGTTGCTTGAGCTTCTCAGGGGTGATCAACACGTGTTGACGGGCCTGAACATAGCTCCCCACCATCATCAATGACCTCCACATCGCCTCAAACGCCAACCAGTCTCAGCTGTGGTCCGTTATTCCCTACGCTGTTGCTACTCCCGTAACAGGTATGTTCTATTTTCATAGCGGTAGTATTGGAGCTTCTCTAACTTGACGTGAAGTTCTGGTTGCGTTCTTGTCGGACCGTCTCCGGGTGCGCGGCCCGCTCATGCTCGCCGTCCTGCCGATTTCGATCATTGGCTACGCCGTCATCGGCAACGTGACTGCGCCCCAAACAAGATTTGCAATGACCTGTCTCATGGCCATTGGAATGTACAGTGCAGTCCCGTGCGTTCTTAGTTGGAACTCGAATAACTCGGCCGGCCACTATAAGCGGGCAACTACGTCGGCTTTGCAGTTGGCAATCGCGAACTGCGGAGGCTTTGTTGCGAGTAAGTCCCCGCCATCCCCTGACTTAGAGCTTGCTCTGACATCTAAAAAAAAAAGCTTTCATCTATCCCAGTACTCAAGGCCCATACTATCACAAGGGTCACACCATTATCTTGGGACTACTTTGCTATGCTTGGGTTGCGTAAGTCTACCTTGGTCCAATCCTAAGGCTCCCCCTCTGATAATCTCAACAGCACACTATTGAATGTTCTTTGGTGTTCCAAGATTAATCGCGACAAGGCTGCGGGCAAGTACGACCAGTTCATCGGCACGGGCGACGATAGAGAGCCTGAGTTCAAGATGGTCCTGTAAACCCTCATCAGCATTAGATAAGGGAGTCAACATTTTGGGAATACATAGAGTTGTACACGCTCAATACTAAAAGGGCTATGGTATAATGACAACGATATTATTACGGCCTCAACCTTTCCTTTGTGCCAAGACCTTGATTAGGTTCTAGACGGAGTTTTCCTATTGTTTAGCTCAACCAACACGGACTTTGATTGTCATATTCAACATATACACGGCCACTTCCTCTTCTCATCTAAATAGATCCTCTTTTTGACATAAAAATAGACTTGCCGAGCAGCTTTGGGCCTCGAAAGACCTGAGGTAAAGTGTGGCCTCACCATTACGCACTTCTGTGTCATCTGAACTGTATGCATTATTCTCATAGCATGATTAGCCGAAGATGCTGATAGATGGGATGTCAACTTCACTCTGAGGCTCTGCATAGACATTCAACAACATGATTTTAGGCGCATTTTGGGTCTGTAGCCCCCGCTGATTATTTTACAATATCTTATCCTCTTCTTTACAACTTGGACTGACGGGCTGGAGCAAAGTTTGAGCCTCCGATGGCCTCCGTAATGCTGTCGACCGACTTCAGAATCCACTCGCTGCCCTCGTCGCTCGCCAGCCATTGCGCGCCCTCGATGTCCTCCTGGTTGTCTGCCTTGAACGTGCCGTCTTCGAAAGCCTTTCTCAGTCCAAAGACATGCGACAGAACTTGCGGACCAACGCCTGTCTGCGCTCTCAAGCATGAAATAGCGACAATGGAAGTCAAGACTCTGCCAGTGGTCGCAAGGCCCCCTCGCTCCTTGGGATCAGACAGCAGACCCGTGTAGTGGCTGTTGAGAATGTGGACTGGCAAGTCGGGATGCGACTGCGCAAGCTTCTCGTAGAGCTTGACTTCAAACGGTGCGTATACTGAGTCCCAGAGGCCCTGGCCGCGGGCTGTGATCTCGCCGAGGTTCTCGGTGGTGGGTGCGCGTGTCGGCTTCGTCTCCAGTTGCGCAATAACGTCTTTCGGGAGGCTGGCATAGAATGCGTTCAGGCAGTTGATGGTGCGCGGGATGCCGTTGAAGCTAATGCACTTCAATCCGATCTCGCGGATGAACTCGGCTGTTTCGCGCTTGTCGGGGCGGCCGCTGTTGGAAGCGACGCTGTAGAGGGAGACAAGAGACTCGGGGGAATTAAGTGTGAATGTTGTCGCGGCCTGGGATACTGTGTTAGTCTGGGATCCCTTAGTGTGCATGAAACTCAATTGGCAAGTTCAATTGAATCCATGATGCGGTGACATACCGAGATGGCAAGCCACGGCTTTGCGCCGACATTCTTTTCCGCGGCACCCTTTGCGATCGTCTGGTAGACTTCGCGAATATGCGACGGCGCAGCAGCCTGCCCCGGGCGCGCAAAGGGCGCGTTGATGAGAGCCTTCAGAGACGGAGAGAGCTTCGACATGGTGTTTTCTTCTTTGCGATCGTCGGTTTGTTGCGGTTTACTCGCATTCGCATCATCCATCGGGAAGGTCAGAAGATGGTTGCGGATGGTAAAGTGGTTTTGTTTGGTTCCAGAACGGAATTGGTGGGGGAGGTTCCGCGGTCGGAAGACAAAAGATGCGCCGGCGACTCGGACTCAGAAGTGTCCCCGATAGCGCGAGCTCCCATGTGATGTCAGCGAGGTCGGCCGTGGGTCTTTGCGACCAACATTGCGCCGAGTTGCCGAGAGGTCGCCGGGGCTACTTTTGGTTTCCGTGGGCATCGGAGGATGGATGAGAGGCCGGCGCGTATCTTTGGGCTATGCTATCGCGTGGGATGGACTAAGACAGGGGCTGTGATGACATGGTATTGGTGCTACTTATCAAAAGAGCATATCCGCGGACCGCATTTCCTGGAAATGGACGCGGAAACTGTTTGGATCTCGATATCGCATTCTCACGATGACTGGTAACAAACAAAAGGAGCCGTTCTGGCTTGGGTAAGTTGGCGGACTAACTGTAGCTATGATCTCAGAGACATGACTGACTTGCGAGTAGAGGCGCAGCTGCCTCAATGGCTGTTTGCTTTAGTGAGTTTCGACTTGATTGTCCTCAACGGCTTGCGCTGACCGTATGATCATAGCTCACCCCCTCGATCAAACTAAGTAGTGAGTTTTACTGGATGTCTAACGCTCAACAAAGGCTGACTGGGTTAGTCGCATGCAGGTGTTGAAGTCAAGGGAGTCCATGTTCCGGGCAATGTATCGCTTCGCTGCAAGAGATGGTTGGTGCCCATTGATGATGGAGAAGACTGAATCGCTGACTGGTGCTAGGAATTTTCTCTCTGTGGTCCGGTCTTTCTGCATCGATCTTTCGACAAACGACATACTCGACCGCTCGATTCGGCCTTTATAACTATTTTGCGCAACAAGTAAAACAATACACGGGGAAGGAGAAGCTATCAACAGCTATGACGATGACGTGCGCCGGGTTGGCCGGTGGTATGGCTGGGCTTGTTGGCAACCCGGCCGAGGTCAGTAGCTGCGAGTACGGATGACTCGAGTTGTGTAGCTGATGAGACTGCAGGTTGTACTTGTTAGGATGTGCGCCGATGGCGCAAAGACCGCTAGCGAAAGATTCGGGTACTCGAACGCCGCTGAGGGCCTCTACCGGATCGGAAGGGAAGAGGGGATCGCAACGTTTGGCAGAGGCATCTCGGCCAACGTCGTACGCAGTGTTCTTATGAGTATGTTCACGATGTTCGAGCTAAATGAGTGTGTGGATTTGAGCTAACAGCATGTAGACGTGGGACAAATCGCCACGTGAGTACTAAACGAGTGGACGACCACGAGCGGTGGGCTGGCGAATACGGAGCTAACAAAAGACAGATATTCAACCGCGAAACGATACCTATTGGCAAAGACAGAAATGAAGGATGATATCAAAACCCATGCTGTGGCATCCCTCTTTGCCGGAACTGCGGCGACAACCATTTGCGCTCCTGCCGATGTGCTGAAGAGTAGAATCCAGAGCGCCGCCGCGAGCGGGCCTGGCGGAAGCGTGAGACTGACTCCATGTACTGGAGTGAAGCGTGATGCTGATCGTGTCGCAGTCCTTGCTTCATATTGTGCGGACTGGTCTCCGGGAGGAGGGCCCTAGGTTCCTCATGAAGGGGTGGACACCGGCGTGGCTTAGACTGACGTGAGTCGAAAGGAAGACAAGAGATGTGAAAGCATTGGCTAATCATGTTTCGTAGGCCAAACACCGTGTTAACGTTTGTGTTCATGGAGCAGCTGAGGAAGTTGACCCAATGGCAACTTGCGGCCCCAGTGGAGACAATGAAAGCGTGATGGGCCTGAGTCCCAGGCGCGTGCTAGATTTAGAAACCAAATTCCGTCAGATTGGGCCAGCTCAGCCAGTCGAAGTTGTTCATATCGTCCCAGGACAAACCTGCGAACGAGGGGTCGAACTCGTTGCCGGGCTGGTTGAGGACTTCGGCAATCTGGTCGTCGGACATGGTTGAGAACTGGAGAGTCCCTGGCCATAGCTGGGACTCCATGTAAGGGGGCTGTGAGACCGGCAACCCCATTGAGTTGATGTGAGGTGATGCCGCGACAGCGGAGGACGGCGTGCTGAGTTGACTGGCGCGCCGAGGGGCTGCCTCATGATGTATGGCAGCTTGGGGCTGACCATCCGTAGCCACGGCGGCCTGTTTTACAATGTGTCGAAGATATTTTCCGTATAAGGTAGACAAACCATTTCTGTGGTTTGTGGCTGATCCAATGCGTTCCAAAACGTCTGCTGTCTCTTCGATGAGATTCCTGATACTCGGCGCTAGATTCGAGCTGCCTGTTGCATAGGCGCTCAGAGTCAGCGCAAAGCAAGCGGCAAATGAGACCATGATTGTAGTGTTGTTGGGGATTGACTGCAGCTGAGACTCTCCCTGGATGGCTGCGCGCATGACCGTCACGGCAGATGATAGACCTGCCGTGCGGAAGAACTGTCGGACTTCCATGGGGGCCGTCGGATGATTGATGACGCCACCATAGGTCGACAGCCGGGTATGAGTAACGAGGATTTCGACATAAGGGGGCAGACGACGCTGCGGACCAGTGCCGATGGAGAAGCCCCATTCGGTAAGCCACTGGTCGAAGAACCTCTCGATGGCGCTCTGGATGGACTGCGCGATGAGCCCACCATCAGTGGATATGCCTTGCGATCCATCACACAAGGCGCGGACCGTGGCGAGCAAGCCGTCGAGGTCTCGTCGGAGGACGGCCATCGATACGAGGTGGCCATCCATGGGGTCTGCGATACTGGATCTGTGCCATTGATCACAGTCCTTGATGATTCGAGTAATCGGAACAGTGTAAGGGCGGCCGCGTGCCAGCGACATGCCTCTCTCTAGAACGAACAAGGCAATCCAGCAACGCTCACGGCGCCGAAGAAGTCGTTGGCCTAGATCGGACGTGTGCTCAATCTGGCTAAAACCGTCCATTGCAAGAGCGGTGCGAGGATCGAGACATTCGCCGCGAGTCAATGCCATGTTCGAACCGGAGCCGAGAATCTCCATGGGTACCAGGAGCTTGTGAAGAGATAGGTCGATGGCGATGGTGGCGGCCATGTTGACATACCAGCACGTCTCGTCGTCGGTGCTATGCTGTCCCGGGAACATCCACGGAACGTTGACCATGAAGGCGAGAACGATCTCCACAGACTTGTGACGCTTGATGAGAACTAGTTGGGCCAGGGTCTTGCAGTGGTTCGAAAGTCTCTTGGACAATGCTCCGGCGGAAGGGAGGAACAGAGCAGACGCTGCCATGATGGAGGTGCAGAGGAAGGCAGATCGAGCTCGAGTGAACCCGGGCGTGTAAATCTTTGGGTCAAGACCCCAGCGGGTGTGAGCAAGCTTGCTGTGAAAGCTGCGCAACATGGTGAGTGGCATCCAACATAACACAATGGCCCTGACTTACAATACGAATAGCGATTCTGCCTCTTCTTCGGTCACAAGACCCATGGTGATTGGGTCGATGTCGTCGCCAACGTCGAGGTTGACGCGGACGGAGGTGAAGAATGACTGCATCTCTGGATCCTCTTCGGGCTGGTCAACCTGTTGCTGCTGCTGTTGCTTCTTGCGACTGACACGAGGGCCGGGCTGCTTCGGTGAAAGGCCGGTGATGGGCTTCGGTGACAGCTGCAGGTTGGAGGCGCGCGCCAGCAACTGGAGCGGGTTCTCGGCATCGTCGATGGCCAAGCTCTCTTCATTGTGATGGTGCAAACTCATGTAAGTGTTGCTGTCTGGAGTGTTATCCAGTTCATCATCATCGTCAGACGAGAGGTCGGGTTGTTGGTCAGGACTGTTGAAATGAGACGACCCCCGTCTTAAGTGTGAGGAGGCGGTAGTTGACCGAGCATTTCGAGAGCCCTCCAGGAGTGCCTGGAGATTGCCGATGGCCTTGTCATCTTCGGAATTCTGTTCTCCTGTTCGGGATCGTTTGATGGCCTGCTCTATCTGGTAGAGAGCTTTATCTAGACCCTTTCGCTTGCTGTTGCGTGCCGCCACTAGTCAATAAGGGGGGACACACATGGAATGACTGGATGGGTGGGGGATGGATGGGGGTGGTGTTTATTTTGGGGGGTGTCTCGGTCGCAATGGTGTCCATCCATCTGGATGGATAGGTAGATGGACCCGAGCGAGCGGCTGGGGGCCTTACTTCTTGATGCCTTTCTGTCTTCCGGCATGGAATGTAGGCCGTATGCACTCAGAATCGAGCTGAATGCACCTCTTGCATTTGTTCTCATGCGGTGAGTAGTCGCACTTGATCTTGCTTCGGCGGCAGACCAGACAGGCGGCCTGCTTTGGACGTTGCGATTGAGGATCCTCCATCCAGGTGAGGGGGCTTTGTGAGGAGCCGGGTGCACTACGGCGATCTCGGTGAGGGACCAGCAAACGAACGGGGCCAAGGTGAAGGGAGTGTGGGAAGCACGCGATTCACGCTTGACGGGAGACGTTTGGTGGTTTCGGTCGAGATACTTGATGATATCAATCGTTAGAGATGATATAGACACGCTGCCCCTAGAGCAGACAGCTCCGCTGTTGAAGGAAGTGTTAGAACATTGGGACCCTCGATTGACGAGATGTCGACTTAATTGATTGACGAGGCGCAGGGGGGAGAGGCTGCTCAGCTGCTGTGTGACTCGTGTGAAGCCGGAATGATTGGGGAACAGGAGTGAGGGCACGAATCAGCATTCAGCCATCGCCCCGTTTCCCGGCAGAACAGTCTTAGTCATCCTTGGAAGTCTCTTGGCATAGGACAGATTACATAACGCATTCGGTCAGTCTCCTGGCGGTCTCTGGGGGTGTTCGTTCAAGAGAGTGGAGGTGAGCCAGGGGTCATAAGATGGGGAAGCTCGAGGGGAGCTTTGCTGCAGTGAGACCGCGCCGGCCTGTAAGCTTCAGCAGCTTTCTCCGTCGGAGTTCTTACGCTTATTATTGAGACTGACCGAACAAGCGAATGAACATCAAAGGCGCGGATTACGAGTGGAACAGCTTCGATACTCCTACGGATAGGTACAGCTTGATTGGCCTTGAATTTACCGACGATGAACATCGACGTCAGCGGCCCTCCGCCGCAGGCACAGCAGCTAGTAGCTGAATATGCCGCCGATGCAGTAGACTCCTCCTAGGGCTGAGCTGCGCGGCCTCAGCTTCATGTAGGATTGGCCTCACTCTCTTACGACTTTCATATGTTATTAAGAAAACATGTACCGCCAACATTGGTGGGCTGTCACCTGTCTTTTCTTTTACACACAAATAGTGTATTTCTACCCCATTTCCTCTTTGTGAGCCCGGTCTCAGTATTCATCGCGCGCTCAATCTTCCACCATCACCGACCGCACTTTGCGGGTCCTGGCCAAAGTTGAGCCACATCGAATCACCGTCTGAATTTCACGAATCTAGCCAAGCCGCATCTGGCTGTCTACAATATGACAACGGCATTGCCTCTAGATCATGTTGCTCTTCGCTCCGGTACGCCGGCTGAAGTTGCCCAGTACCTGCGCGGTGTGCGTGCAAGCACCGCCGACCCTGCGCCCATCACAACCCAGTTACATGACGCTGTTGTGCAAGGCTCAATTCCCCATGCTGTTTTCGCCCTATGGACTCCTCTCCATCGCGATGCGAGATCTACCGCCGCCGGACTACAACAGTCCGAAAGTCTTCTCGAGAGGAAGACCGTGATCAAGGCCTTCGTCAAGGCTACGCGGTCGGCCGTGACGATGGATGAGATCTGGAATGTTGCTGGTGGCACCCCTGGCATCGTGGCACTCATGAGCAATCTCAGCACCGATGAGATCAAGCTTTTGTGCAACGGCCTCGCCAAGACTGTTTCACTGTGCGGAAGCCGTCCTGAGAGACACGCTAGATTGACTGAGCTTGTCGAACTCCTGTTAAGCCAAGAGAACCCGGATCCTCGGCCGTTGCAGATGTGCTACAAGCGTATCCTGCCTGCCTGCACGACAACGAAGGTGGCTGAGCATGAGGAAAGTCGTCTGTCGTGGTCACAGAGACAACAGGCAATTCTTCTGCGCGCTCATTCTGCACTCTATGAGACGAGGTTTCTGGACACTTTGCTTTCAGCGGAGACTGACGATGTTGACTTCAATGCTTGGAAACAGCTGGTCAACAACAACCCGGGCTTCGCTAAGGATGTTCTCTCCAAAGTCCTCAAAGCCGATGGGCCCCTGCCGATGAAGGCGGACGACTTCGTTAAACTAGCCGAGGATATCACCAAGCCTCTGCATCGTCGTCGGTCATCGACTGAGAAGACCCTTGCTTTCGAGATATTAGAGGATCTCATCGCAATTTTCGAGAAGCACTCCGACCTGACGAAGTATCTCAACGTCGAACCGAATGGGGTATTGCTCAATGTCGTCAAATTCTGGGAGCACGCTCGCAGTACCAGGCCGAGGATCCAGCGACACCTTGTCAAGTTGATTGGGCTGGTCCACGAATCCTACTTCAAGTCCGCCAAAAATGTCACCGACATGGTTCGATACATCCACCCGGCTGTTTCGTACCGGCTGTTCCGACTCACGGTCCAAAGCTCCGCATACCATAGTTTCGATATTGAGGAGGACGCAGACGGATCCAAGGCCTCTTTCAAGAAACTGAAGGGCCCTTGGCCTGCAGATCTGTTCACTGCATTCGCCGACGACGATGCCGACGCATCTCTCCGTCTCTTCCGAAAGCTCATCTCAACCTTCCCGGAGTCACAATTTCTCATATGCTCTTCACTGTATAGATGCTCCATCGTTGAGTCTGCGCGGGAACCAGAGACCGACAAAGGTGACCCATATATCCTCGAGGCTTTTCTTGTACATGCGTCATCAAGGGAAGCAACCAGCTCCGGTTCGAATACATCAAACCTTGTCAAGCAAAGATTGCAAGACTGCAAGGACAAAGCCGCCAGGGCCCGAGACTGGGTCTTTCGACAAGGATGGGCCACGATCGCCCTCAATCTCAGTGTCGCGACGGGTTCTTTCGATGTCTTTGCGGACACGATTGTCTGGGCTCGTCGTTTCAACAAGGATTCAAACGCCGTGAAGCAGCTCTACTCATACAACAACTTTCCGACCATCGAAGCTACCGACTTGCTCAGCGGTATTCCCTCATTCCCTTTCCGCCTTGAAAACCCGAAGACTGGCATCAAGCAGAGCGTTGAGTCTGGCAACAGAATCTTGATGCAATTGCTCGAGACAGCTGTGATGGCGCTCCGAGAGCCCAGCTTTCAGCAATATGACTGGAGTTGCATCACCTCGTTCCCAGAAAAGGTCATTGAGAGGCGGCTTGTCCGCGCCAACAAACTCGAGAGAGCACCTCATTCCTTGAGCGATGATGAGGTGTTCGACTTTCTTTGGAAGCCAACGATAGAGTTCCTGATTGAGGCAGAGAAGTACCTACTGCAGCCCAATATGGACCGGCTCTACCCTCGCGAAATCAAGGGTCTCATTCACAGCATTGACTTCGACTTCGCCAACAACTTGCGACCACACTCGGCGAGATTCCTGGACACCCTTGCCCAAGAACGGGACAAATTGTGGAAGGAATACCGGCCCCGCCACTTTCCAGCAGTCCATGACGTGGAAACGCCTTGGCCTCGAGGACTTCCAGTCCAATACCTTTGTCCCCGTGAGGTGGCGAGCGCGAGAGATCTCCCCTACGTGTGTGGAAGAATCGAGGCTGTTGTATTCGGTACACCGGGCATCCTCCTCCGAGAACCACCGACTGACACAGAGTTACGAGATGCAATAGGCCCCTGTATTGAGGACTACTGCTATGCTTTGAAGACCTATGTCAACACCGCGTCCGATGCTTCTGAGAGAGATACGCGTGTTCGAAAGGCATGGCGCCACGCAGTTGACAATCTCTCTGGGGATCAGATGACCAAGTCAGAGTCTCTGGACTATTGGTCTTACACTTTCAGCAGTCGAGCAAATGTCAAGCTGCCCTTGGACGTGGAATCCGAATTGCCCAGTCGTCTGCAGCCAGTTCTTCCTGATGTCGACGATCCCGATTTGCCGACCGAGTGGAATCTATATCTGCAATCAGACGGCATCCTTTGGGACAAAGGCCTAATAATGGACGGGAAATTCCTGCTACTATTCTCACCCAGATGATTAATCACGGAGGTCCTTGGTTCGCGCCTACTATTATCGACAATCAGTCGCCGTGGGATGATGGCGTCTGGCTGGAACCGCCTACCCATACGTGGAACTTCTGGCCCATGAAGGGCGACTTGCCCGTGTCCTGGACAACGAAAGACGCATACGCTGTCGCCCTTTTACTCTATCTCAACACTCGTGAAGGGGCAGACAGTTCAATACTGAAGTCCAGTTTCCCCTCCAAGGATATCGTCCGCTTCCCAGCAATGTTCTTGGACCAAGACTGGCTGGATAACGTCGGGTCTTATGACTTTGAGGTCTACGACGGCAGCACCGACCTCGTCATGTTCGCACCTGTTTCACTTGTGGCCCAAGTAGCACAGTCTGTTCTTCAGGACGTCGAGGAGAAAGAGAGCTTTCATCCCAATGCAGTAAAGCCAATGGATTTGGCTATGCGGCTGGTGAGATTGCTGGCTGGTAGTGATCGGCCATCCTTAGCTCTCCCATTGATCCAGAAGATCGTCCTCGGTAGGCCAGACGATAGCGCTTGGCACCGACAGCTGTTGAACAAGGGACTGTTCTCCAAACTTTCACCAACAGACACGAAGGCGTTCTTGCTGTCCGTTGCAGATGGAATACTTGACAAGCTTGACCAGCAAGATGTGAGGAACAAGGAACAGGCCGAGCAGGATACAGGTGGCAGCGACAGAAAGCTTCCTTTGGTAAAGGTTACAACTGTGAAGATGCTCGCCAAGCTCCTCAGTGACTCTCCCTTCTTGGACCCGAAGACCTCGCTTACGATTCTCTCGCATCTGATGGACAAAGCTCGTCACATTGACATTCGGGTTGCCATCATCGAGAGCTTGTATGATGCGCTGGGGTCAAGCGCTGCTTCTGACGTAAAGGATGAGATCCTGATTTTACTTGAGAAGCATGCCCTGCCACTAGCTGCAGGCTTCAATGAGCGCGGCCCTGCCTGGGCATCCTGGGAGGAGGTGGAAGCTGGTGAGCCGCTGCCGACAGTGTCGGCCATTTCAGGGGACAATGTTGTCCGTCAGATCTTTGCAACCTGGGACTATCGTCTCACAGACGATTTGGATCTGAAGAAGAAGATGGCCGCCTTGTCTTTGCGGGTGATCGAAGAGTCCGCGAAGAATCACCGTCAATGGCTTGAACTCTTTGTCAAGAAACACAACCTCACTCTATCCACCGAGGAGAAGCTATTCAATACACCTTTGGATACGGGGATGCTTGCCTTGTTCGGAAGAAATCCGGAATTCCTCACACATTCTATCTTTGGGATGATCAAGGACAGTGTGTTGACGCAAATCTGCCCGCCGCCGGGTATAGCTGCCATCAGCAAGAAAGTCAGAAGGGATACAGGACTTTCGGAATCTAACGCTGGAGAGCATTGGCTTTCCAGATTTGGCAAAGATACTGCAGTAGTACGGCAGACTGGGGCTTTTCCCCTGCTAACCCGAATGCATCATCCCATCAACCGAACAGCGCCTGACTCCTCAGGCTACGTTACGGTGGAACTTCTTCAACAGTTTGCACGAGAGGTCTTCGACTCCCTCGTCAGGAGCGGCGATGTTGACGTCCTCGAAGAATTCTTCCGAAGCATGACTCCGATGGAGAACAATGAAGACAATGTCGAATCACTAGCACGCTGGAAGCTTATTACCCTGCCCATGCTCGAGGAGGTCATCGCCAAAATCGCCAAGTTGCGGACTCTTGAATGGCAAAAGGATATCAGACGTGAGCCGGCCAGACTCCCGGACACCTTTCGGTTGAAGTCGGCCTTGGTCGTGTTCCCAGTGAATGATGATGAGGAGGAAATCTTCATAAAAGATGTCATGCGACTAATCGAAGAGTTGGCACCATTGAAGGGACCGTACCACAAGAAGTGGGAGTACTTCAAAACAAAGTCCATGAAACCCTGTCGCGATCGGAGGCGCCGCATGTTTCACCTAGCCATTCGCTTGGGGAGTCTTAACGGCGTCGATCTTGACAGTCCTTCCTTGCCAGATCAGCTCCGGGTTGAGCTTGCAGCGTTCCTGCTGGACAAGGGGCACCCATTTGTTGCCAAGGACCCAGATGTTGTAGCTGGTCTGAAGGCCATGCTGCACGAATGGGCAGAATCTCCCATCGAAGAGTTCCGTACCAGCGCCATGAAGATTGTGGACGGATTCAAGAAGGCTGGCAATGATGATTGGTTCACGAGAGGAGGGGGACTCGATTGGGTCAAAATTGAGACGGACAACAGCGACAGTGAGGAGGATGTTGATTAACACTGCATTATTCAAGCTTTTTTAGACAGTTGATTATGGCTTGGGCCTCTTGCTGTTGTTGGCAGTCTTACCAAAAGCGCAATACAGAAACAGTGCATGTATTTCAGCCGAGCAATGAAGCCGCAAACCCTCACATGCAATTTGTCCTCGAGAATAAATGAAAGATGCAAAATTCCTTTCTCTATCTCAGCTTTGCCTTGAGGCTTGAAACATGTAAGCCAAGTGGCTAAACCTCCAAGCCCCAGGACTGCCAAAGTCAGCGAGCTAGCTCGTTTCTTAGCCAAGCTGAGCGCGCCGTCGTCTGAGCTGAAGACATTACTAGCTTAGTACATTCGCCGATTCGAATCGAAACGTTTATTTTGTCAAAGGCGGTGTGACCAGGCAACAACTTTTGAAAGGGGATGAAGATATAAGTACGTGGAGTAGATGCTACAGGGACTTTCGACATTACCCTCGTCTCAACTCAAACACGTTCCTTTTCCTCCATTTAAAGGTCTCAATCATGCCGACATCGAAGGCTGTTCTCTTGGTCACGGGAGCTTGGCATGTCCCACAGCACTACCAGAAACTGATCGATCGACTTGAGACTGGGGGCGTTAGAGTCATTTGCGAACAGCTGCCAACGAACAACAACGCCGTTCCACCCAACAAAACACTTGAGGATGACGTAAATTCGATCAGAAGTATCGCTCAGAGGGAAGCTTTAGCTGGGACCCATCTCACAGTCATTGCCCACTCTTATGGAGGAGTTATCGCAACGGCAGCTTTGGCTGATTATGCCATCACACCCGACTCCAGCAAAGGGGGAGTGACCGACATCATTTACATGACGGCTTTCATACCCCCTGAGAACACCTCGCTTGCAGGCATCTTTGGTGGTTCACTGCCACCATTTCTTCTCCCACAACCTGATGGCACAATGACTTGGACCGACCCCATTGGCTTGTTGTACAACGACATCCCGATCGAGGAAGCAGAAGCAGCTAAAGATTTGATGGTCACTCACGGACACAAGGCTCAATACAAACCAATATCCTGCTCAAAAGCAGCCTGGAGGGTAGTCCCGTTGACCTACATCATTTGCGAAAACGATCAAGCTCTGCCTACCGTCGTTCAAGAGATGATGATCAAGAAGGTTGAAGACGAGGGAATTGCCGTCAAAAAGCACAGACTACCTGGGTCTCACAGTCCTTTCATGAGCATGCCTGACAAGGTTGCCACAATTGTACTGAATGTTATGGGATAACATGGATAATTCGGGTTTCATTATGTCATTAATATTATTGTTCGGACCAGGTCTCGTACATATTAACTAATTAGGAGTATTATTGGATCACATTTGACTGACCAGCAACCATGAACAAAGGAAATCATCAAGCAGTGGTATCGAGCATCCTCAGTTGTTGATTCATCATTCTTTTCCCGAGGCCGGAGATCATGTTAGGCACGAAGAAAATGCATGCTTTGGCGCTCTTCTGCATCAAAACAGCAAAACGCTCCGGATCCTGCTCTTGCATTGCCGATCGCGGCTGACTGATGGCCAAATCATCTTTGGTTTGGTTTGCGCTCGTGTTATAGGTTTCTCGCGTCGCAGGTCTGTGTCTCTGCCTCGGGACGCTGGCGGCTCTCACCCGCTTGATAGAACCTTTGATCTTGCTGATTGAGCCCGATGTGGAGGGTCTTCCAGTGCTCGCAGACATCATTGATGTCCTAGCAGTGCTGGAGGTACTTTTGCGCGTCGAGAAAGTACGGTAAGGTGAGCTGATGCTTGTTCTGCGACTGCTGGGACGAGTACTGTTGATGCATTCTTCCGCAATTGGCATATCTTCGTATCTCCATGATGGGAGCTCCGGAATTTCGAATTGCTGTCGCAAGTCCCTCAGCTCTCTCAGGCCTCTTAAATCTCTGAACTCTCTAAAGTCCCTGAGGTCTCTGAGGTCCCTAAAACTAAGGTCTCGAAGATCTCGGAGGTCTCTGGGATCGCTGACACGATATCCGAAGTTGCAGGTGGATCCCGGCCGTGACGGATAGATAGACATGGAGTAGTTGTCGTAGTTGTTGACGAAGACATCACCTGTCCCCATTTCGCTGCGGCTGTCACATGTGCTCGCCACGCCTATGTCTTCGGGTGTGTGCTGTGATTGTTCATCGAGCCCAAAGCGGTGTCGAAGTTTGTCGACAGATGCTTTGTAAGCTGAAGGTGTAGCATGTCTCTCCCAGTCTATTTGAAAACTTTGGAAGACGGGCTGAGGAATATGGCAAGAGCAGCGAGGCGATGCTGCGCTGCTGGCAATCGGGGTGCTGCTGCGGGGGGCCGGAACGATGGAGAATTCGATCGTACTCAGACGGCTGTCAATGTCTGTGAAACGAGTCTCCAGACGATGGAGTTTTGTCAGAATGAGCTTCAGAAGCTCGTCGTTGATTCGATGATGTACCTCCATGATTTGTCGAGGTCGAATCCCGCGACCGGTGGCTATTGTGAAGTCGCAGAAGGCGCCATGGCCGCAATTTAAATGCAGGAAGATCACGGACGTTCCTATATCGAAGTTGTGAGATCTTTACCGTATGCAGGCGGGGATCAGATGACCTTCTTTCCGTTGATGTCAATTAACGCGGAGAATCCCGATCGCCAAGACCTGCTACAGCGGAGCGAGTGATGGTAAGCGCCACTGCAGGTTACACAGGGTTAGGTCTGGACGTCAGAGGTCTTCGGAAACGGTCAATGTCAGAGGAAGATCATCTTCAGGGTCTGTAGTAGGGCGTAAGGACAGCTGCGCTGAGTTTGGTGCTGTCTCGTGTCTCGGATGCGAGATGTGTGGCTGGCCCGAGATACCACTGGCTGAGAACCATGCCACGGGCCGACGGAAGAGGCAGCGGGAAGGCGCAAAAGAGTCGAAGGTCTTAAAATCAGGGTCGATGCTGTCCATCTTATGAGGTCTCAGGCCACGGAGAAGTCGTAGGTGTGGAAAGTAGATCGCCTCCGATATGCTGGGCAGTTGTCATCGACTTCATGTCGATCTATGACCTTCTGGCGCGTTCGTGTTTCGGCGTGAGCCTACGAGTGGATTTGAAAAATCATAAATCGATCAGAGCCATCGTCGTCTTGACCACAGTAGCTTTGCTGGGCCAAGCTGCTCGTCACCAACCGCCATCACGATACTCGATACCAGACGGCAAAACACAAAAATAACATACAACACCGGGCATTCGCCGGTCGTCACCGACACGACTACTACTCCAGCCCTCATTGGCTTATCTATGGGAGAGCGGACGGGATCCCGAGTTTTCCAATGGGTATGGTCGTATGTGGTAGCTGGTAGTGGTTGAGGGTCTCATGAGGGAAGAGGGCGTGCCACCATCACAACTGAAGTGAAATGAGACAATCGTGCATAAATGCGGTCCAATAATGATCGATATATCCGCAAAAAACGATCAGCCACGATGTACGATCAAGATCTGCCCAGCACGTCGGGGTGTCGGGCGAGACCTCTCCACGCTTACATCCCAAGATGTCGACATGTCATCAGATGTCGCTTTTCATCGCTGCTATGCTAGACTTCATTTCACCGATGAAGCTTAGAGGGTTCCTTTGAGATGATATCATGAGACCGGGCAGTCAGTGCGAGATGTAGGACGCATCCGTCTTGTCTGGTTTTCACCGATTACCTAAAGCGGCCTCTCAGAAGCCTCAAGGCACCATCAATCGCTGATCCACCCGTCTTACATTCGGCCCATGTGAGACACACCCGCATGCGCAAATTTCATACTCTTTCGATGATGGATTGTTACTGGGCCCTTTTGAGTCTCTTATTGGGTTTTAGATCTCACGGACGGAAAACCATGATCGTCCTCGACTCATGCTTCTCTCACTTTCCATGGCTGCTTGTAGCGCTAGACTGACCACAGTATTGGCCCGAGACAGCCGTTTCTCGCTCAATGGATTTATTGGGGGACAGCATGTGCAATCTAGCATAGCATATGCGAGCGAGCATGCTTACATTTGATCCCACTCTCTCCCAAACCTTCTCCCCCGTACAAAGGTGCGTCTGAGTCGTAGTGTGGCCGCAGCTTTTATAATCCCACGGAGCCCGCGCAAACCTAGTTCTCTTCCATGTGTTTCACGCATGATGCTGTGTCATAACCTGCAGTCATGTCGTCCCTATGGACTGCTCTGAGGTATTTGTACGTCTGAGCAGATTCATGTGGAACTGGGTCTCTGTGATTGAGCTGAAGGCTTGAGTCGAAGAATAAGAGTTGGATACAGCTGCCTAAAAGTCAACGTTGAGTTTGAAGGCAACGCCATCCACAATATTCTCATGGAAGCTTCACATGCATCCTTGTGTCAGTGACCTATAGATCAACAGAAAGGCACATTCATAGTTGCGATGGGACGTCGCAGAAATGCCTAGCACTGAATTGGAGTTCTTTCAAAAGGGTCTTAAGGCCTGGCAAGCTCCCACTCAAAGTAATCGAGAGCTCGAAATAGGATTCTGGTGTGAATCGTGACTGCCGTCTTTCGTTTGGGTCAAACAGCAGCGTAAGCGCGGTAGCGAAGCAGAAAGGAGGGCGGTGCTCTCCGTAACAAAGTTGCCCGACCTTGTCAGCCTTCAGCTGTTGTCTGCCCTGGAACAAATCTGCAAGTCGAGGGCGCGGAACGGGGCAAAAGCAACATGCAACAAACTAACTTGGGAAGTTGATTCGACGATGATTGTGCCGGGATCTGTGCTGCGCCGCTTTTTCTTGTGACCAACAGGACACGTCCCTTGGTACCTTTTAAATGTTTGTCAACGACCAACATTAACTTCATTTCGGATGATGATCCTGAATTCTTGGCAAACATGTGGTCAAAGATGTGAAAGAAATTCCACAGAGACGCCCGACCTTTGCAGAAGGCAGAATGAAAGTAACGAAAATCCTATCCAGTTAATTCAGCCACCACGCATGTATTACTCGCGTCATCGCCAACCCCGCCGTGGTAGCCCTCCTATTAGAAAGTGCACTCGCGAAGCTTTCATGGCATTTATTCAAACCGTTTTGGAACATGACGAAGAGGAAGAGGCTCGTCTTGACCAACTCGTCGAGTGCAGGCAAACTGGTACAGACTGGGGCCAAGAAGATGAAGAGATCATGGAGGGAATGCTGTCTCGGAAAGAAGAGCGATGGGAGGCTAAACGGCTGCCCCTCCGCCGTGAACTCGAAGGATACTTCAAAGATCTCAACTTGCTACCTTTACCATCACCACTCCCGCAATCGAGCCATTGGCTCGACACAAAGAGGCCATGCCATCACCCCAACATGGATCTGAGGCCTTTTTTGATGGCATGTGAGGAAGGCTCTATAGATGAGGTCCAGCGACGGGTCTCTGAAGGGTCGCTTTCACCCATCAGCATGCAAGATGGCCTGGCTTGCGCTGCGAACGGCAACCAGCCTGACGTAGTGAAATATCTACTCGAAGCTGGGGCGCGTCCTCACGCCGCAGTCATAATTCACGCATGCCGCCTGCGCTCATTTCCCATTCTTGAGGTATTACTCCCCATTCGGGAATTCGTGCCGGCTTCACAGTTTTTCTTGGCCTTTAGGCATGAAACATTTCAGAAATACCCAGCCTCATAGATCGTTGATGCCCGCGCGAGTTAAGCAATTGCACTGGAGGGGTGTTGCGAAGATACAACTAGCAACCCGTCTGGCTCACCACATCGGAGTACTTGTGAGTTTCTCCTGACTCCCGTGATACTTCCATTGCTGCAGAGGCTTATAGGTAAGTATCTGTTCAAGGCGATCGTGCCATCAAGAATGTATCAACTAAAGATTCTAGGCCACAGGCATTTTGATTGAGTCAAGACAGCATCGAACCAGGGGTTTAGAGACACTGCTGTGTTCTATCTTCCCTTGAATAATTAGACGTTCATCTACACTAGGTTTCTATCGGAATAATACTACACTCACTACCTAGTATAGATATAGTAGAATATAATTAATAAGAGGGTAGAGATCTCTCTAGCCCTTAACGTTATATTACTACTTTTATAACTATATCTATAACTTTAATATACTATATATTTTTCTTTATATTTTATAACCCCTTATATTAACTAGTTAAAAAGTATCACTAGTACCTATACTAATAGTTTTAGGAGCGGCTGGGGATAGGGTTCCTTTAATATTTCATAGTCGTGGCCTGTGGGGGAGGCAGGGGCTTTGAGAATACGTAAGAAGGCTAGATGAAATGTTTTAGACTGTCGTAAATCATTCTATTAAAGACGTCAAATCGCGCTTCTTCCCTACTGCACCGCGGCTACATCACATTTGTAACACCGCGGTAAACTCAAACTTCTGCCCACCACGCGGCGCGGTCGGAATCCCGGAGTCTTAACCTAACTCACGCACCAATCCTGAGATGGTCTGCCTAGGCGAGGCGATGTAACAGAGTACGGGCCACCACCATTATGAAAACTCTGCGCGTATCGAAAGTTTGCTCTTTTTTCCTTCGGTTGACGTGAGCTTGTCTTTATTTTGGTGTCTAGTCCAACGGACCGTAACGAAGAGGAGCTCGGAAATCTGAGTGTACTCTGTCCTTCATCTCTGCGGGAATCTTGGCCATGCTCTCAACGCCCTCTAGGAGGACAACCTGCTGTCCAGCCTGTTTCATGTTAGCACCTGTGGACAATTTCATTATTACCGAGGCAGGCGAGGTACTTACGGCAAAATGGTGGATCATATGGCAATGAAGCATGCTCGCCGCAGGGAAAGAGATCTCGTATCGAATAACCGTCCAGTCACCGGTGCTGTTCCCCAATCTACAGCCATCACGATTTGGAGGATCAATTAGGTTAAAGTGTTTCGCCATACCGCCATCTCGGATAGCGTCTTCGACAGTGGCCCAGGGGAAGCCGCCACTGCCTGTGCCGATGATGAAAGCCTTGTTGTTATGCTTATGGAAGGGGTGCTGCGAAGTGACATTGGCACCGTTCTCGAAGATGATATCGACCACGGTGCCATTGAGCAATGAGCCACCATGTACATCATCGCCGTATGTCGTTACACCACGGGACTCCTCGTCCCACAGCAGGGGTGGCAGTTGCTGGCGGAATGCCTGATGAGGCCCGATGTTCAGTGCCCAGCTGCTGGGGCCCATCATGTTGACAAAGAACCTGACGGTGTTGTCGGACTTGGCTGGCGGGGGGCGGGCAGGGTAAGGAGCGAGCTTCGTCTCGTCCATGTACATCGACGACGGCGAGATCAGCGTGCCGTTGAGATGGACCCATGGCTTAGTCTCAGGCACCTTTTGCTTGCCTTCGGCATTCTGCCCAGGGTATCGAAGAATGCCGAGGCCTTGAATGATCTGCTCTCTCCGAAGTGAGGTGACTCTTATGGCGTAGTCACCAGGCTTCTGGTTCAGGCGAATGAGAATGCTATTTTCCTGTCAGCTCTTGCGGTTGTGAAGTATTCATGGAAGTTTGCATACCTAATGCGCTCACCAAGATTGCAATTGGCAGCATGAACCTTTTGCGGGTGATCAAACTCTCCATCTGCCGCGACGACGTAGAACTCATGCTCGTCAACGCTAATCTGCAACTCGTGATGCGCACCAGAGTGAATCCAGTTGATCCACATCCACTCCTCACCAGGTTTTGCTTCGAAAACTTCGAGATCAGCAAATGTCTCCTGGCAAACCTGTGGGTTTGTGAACTCTGCTTGGCGATCCTGCGGGAGGCAGCCTAAAGAGTCCCGGTTAGGTCCACCGACAGACTCCAGCAACCCTTTTGAGTGGCAGGTTGTTCGGCCTTTGCCATTCAGAACAATCGAGTTGCTGCACCACGGAACCACGCCAGTATCGCGGTACATAATCAGAAGAATGTCCATTGGCTCAGCGTTCCAATCGCTGATGACGACATGGTGGGGATTCTTCTCCGCAAGCTTCATGCCTTCAATGTCTGAGGGCGACGACGAGATGAGCTCATACGGTCTTGGTCTCCATGGTGCAGGTGCAATCCAGATGGGACCTCGCATGCCATCTGCGAAGGCTGGTCCAAAGTGGCCATGGTAGAAGTAGCTCCCATATTGTTGTTGGACGGTGAAGCGATACGTGTAGGTGTCGCGAGGTTGAATGGAATACTGGGTCACTCCCGGAACTCCGTCATTCCAGGGCTTGTCAATTTGGTAGATTCCATGCCTACTCAGTGTTAAGCCACAGTCCTTTGCGAAATCAAGATCCGTGAGAACTTCAACAACTTACCAGTGCATAGTTGTCTCGAACGCCAATTGGTTGTCAAGAAATACCTCAATCTCATCTCCCTCATCCGCTACAATGAGCGGGCCGGGTGTCTCATTGTTGATGGCAAAGACAGGCCTGCCATGGCCATCCCCGGTGTCCCACTTGTTAGTGATGGTGAAGTTGTATCTCCTCGTCTGCGCCGCCAGACTTGCGCCGGCGAGGAGAAAAAAGGTCGCACATCGAGTGAAGGCAGCCATGATGCTTTGTCCCACACCCGCAGAAACGAGAGAATCTCTGAGCCGGGCCCTTTCTCATAAAACAACAAAAGCCCTCGGTGCCCAACAGCAGGATTTATCACTAATCCCCCCCATCCACCGGCGCATTTACCGATATCTAGGCAATCCCTACCACCATCCGATGCAACCGTTAGAGTTTACCGAGCCATGGATAACAATCCGCTTTCCCGCAATCTAGGACGTCTGTCATTTGTCTAAGCTTCTTCAGCGGCCGTCTAGACTTTCTGCTACGCACCTTAGCCTCACCTGGAGGTGGGTACGGACCCAAGACCCAGGACCCCTTACGCACGTTGCGAGAGCACTTCTGCCAATTGCCGTAGTTACTCCGTCTGTTTCGAACGGAGACTGACGATGCCGCCACCACGCGAATCATGATCAACGGGTCTTCATAGCGAAACAGGGTAATGCTCCTTGGCCGTGATACGCTCCGAAAGCTACAACGTTGCAGGCTCTGCGGTCTGAAGCAAAACGGTGGCTTAGCGTCTACGACGATCTACTAGTCAGTGTAAGTCGGTGAGTTGCATTGTCTGTCTCGGTAGAGACGATGGGGGCCAGGATATAGGGCATGACCCTCCGCGGGGGCCGCGGTGCCTGTGGGCTTTTACTTATTGACCCAGAGCCCAAACAGAGGGCCCTCCCCGACTCTTGGGTCGCCTTTGGTTGTTTGTTGCTGTTTCCGCATCGAACGCGAAAATGGGGTCCAAAAGTGAACAGCTTGAGCTGACGCAAGTTGGTTTGTTGAAGAGAGAAAGCGGCAAGAAGTCCAGAGCATTCTGGGTTTCTGGCCTAGCAGCACTATGTCTCTTCGTGCTTGCCGGGTTTTGGCGTGGTGATAGCCCACACCATGCGCTGCTCGGCGTCTGGAACCGCCTGTCCTCCCACAAGTCAGACAGACTCACCCGCAAGTACACCATTCAATCGGGAGTTAGATGGATGAATCAAGGTATACCATCTTCTTGTTGAGAAACTTCCAAAATACATCGCTAATGAGACCAAGATGGCGGTCGCTGGAGAGTCATGTTCGTGTGCAACGGCCAGTCGCCCTGCCCCACGCTGCACGCAGAGGAGGGCGACCTCGTAGAGTTGACTGTAAAGAGCGCTTTTAGGCGCAGTCATCGATTCACTGGTATTCCTTCCACATTCAGAGTGTCAATTAACCGTCTCAATGTTTTCTAACTCAAATTCAGGTCTGGAATTGGTCACAAAGGGTAAGATGTTAACAGCCGACACGTCTGCACGACCAAATCTAACATCTCCCCAGAACTGGTAGCTGGAACGATGGTACCGCCGGCATTTCGCAGGTTCGCCGCACCTTATTCCTTAGAATTGTTTACAAGACTGACGTTTTCAATATTAGTTCCCCATCTTGCCTCGTGGCAACTTCACCAGCTTGATTGACACCGCCGGCTCCTGGGGCCTGAACTGGTATGCCGAACATACTTCGGCAGCTTCAGCTGATGTATGGCCATCCGTTGACTGACTTCAAGGTGATCCATTCACTCACAAGCCTATAGGGTCTCTACGGCATGGTGTATGTAGCACCGAGTCCATCGCGACCCAGGCCATACCGCCTCATCACCAACGACGAGATTGAGCTGCGTAAGATCATGGAAGCCGAGAAGGAGGCCCACCATTTGGCCATCAAGAACCACCACCACCGTGACACCGGCTGGAAGATGCTGCGCATGCGAGCTGAAGGTTCCGAATTCTATTGTTATGACTCGATCATTGTCAATGGTGGGTTTCAAATTCCGCGAAGCCGAGGGTACGAGCATCTCGCTAACTTCACCAGGCAAGGGTCGTGTTCACTGTCGTCAGCCGGGCTTCGAGACGCTGAACGGCCACAACCTGGACGAGACTGGTTGCATTCAACCTGCCGGACTGCCGCAAGAGTCGTGTACGCCTAGCAAGGCTGACTATGAGGTATACATGATGGGTTTAGTCGTATTTATTTTCTCGGATGCTGACAATCGCAGGTCATTGAGACTGAAGGCCGACCCTACATCATGCTGAACTTGATCAACATTGGCTTCGAGCACTCCGTCATGGCGTCTATTGACAGCCACAAAATGATAGTCGTGGCCAACAACGGAGGCTTTGTCATTCCCGAAGAGACGGACGTAAGTTCAACCTCTCTTGAACAGAATGTAATTATGTTCCTAACGCTTTCAAGGTCGTGTACATTCCCAGCGCGGGCCGTGTCACCGTTCTGGCCAAGTTGGACGCTAAGCCGGGCGACTATGCGCTGCGACTGTCGTCTACAAGTCAAATGCAAAACCTCCAGGGCTACTCAATCCTTCGATACCCCGTAAGTTCACACCGGCTACAGTAGCTGAGGTTGATACGAGACTGACATTACTTCTCCACAGGCAAGCCGGCGTCCTATCTACGGCGAACCCATGGAATTGCCCCAGCCAGAGTCCTTGGACGATGTCTGCGTCCTCCCTGACGGCTCCACGAAGAAGCATTGCAAGACCACGTCCGGGCTTTTCCTCCCTTCTTACCCTGCATTGCCGCCGCCCAAGGCCAAGAAGTCCCGCCCAGCATCTGCAGACTTCACCTTCCACCTTGCAGCTGGCTCCCAGCCTTCTCCAACGGAGCCCCATGTGCCGGAGTACTTCCTCAACGAGAAGCCTTGGCAGCTTTTCCGCTCTTCCCTGACCCCCTTGCTTTTCCACGAGTTCAACTCCAGTTTGGAGGGTCCACTCGGAAAGCCAGTCATTGACGGCATCCCCATGGGTAGCGTCGTTGATCTCATCATCGAGAACAAGCTGAATGATACCATCCCGTTGTACAAGCACGCCGACCCTGCGTGGCTCCTTGGTGTGAGTTCCAACGCCAAATTCCCTTTCTCCAGCATCGAGGAGGCGGTTGCTGCGGACAAGAATATCGCATCCGCCCTCAACCTGGAGGATCCTGGGTTGGTCACAGTCCACGACTTGCCGCCCCTTGGGTGGAGTGTGCTTCGCTTCAAGGTTACGACCAAGGCCGCGACGATGATTCATGCCGTCAAGCTTAGATACTTTGCTGTGAGTATTCCCTTGTCAGTACCAACAGTCGTACGCAGAGTAGCTAACAGTGTGCTCCTTCAGCTTGGCATGTCAGCGCCCATCATGGAAGGTATCCTTCCCAACGATCCGGCTAACTATCCGACCTTCGCTGCGAATCAACCCCACGTCGACTTCGAGCCCAAGAATGACGGCGTTTTTGGGTAAGATCGGTGGATCGAAAGGTTAGACTACGCCGTCCTCGTTACAGAAGGCTATACGAAGCTTTGCAATAATTGTAGCTGAGAGTTGCTTCTGCTTAGTGAGGGTGTGGGAATTCGAAGAGGACTGCAAATGTTGCAATATGAATTAGGAATTCACCACTTGCAGCTTTACAATATGATGATCGCTTCCAATATGATCATCGCTTTAAATTGTCTCCCACAGTATGTTTCAACGATAGTCGTAAATTCGCACTTAGACTCGAAAGATTTGCGGTATTGCGGTTGTACAAATGTCACAGTCTGTAGTAGCAGGACAGGGGATGCCAGGACGGTGCCTGGTGCGTGTTTTGTCGCGGCTACAGCGACAACACCTTAAGAACTCGATGGATCTTCGCACTGGGTCCCTTTTTTTTCTTCGTTTCGAGCTTGCATGTTATCATCATCGTTCCACCAATGGAAAGTCGTCGTCATGTGGCGTCCGCGGTTAACCACAGCGCTGGTTTACGAACTTGTGACACCTGAGATTCAACGCTTCAACTATACAAGAGCACACACAACCCAACGAAGTTCTAATTTCAAAACATGAAAGTCTTCCCACCTATGCATACTGCTACCATGGAAGCGAGACGGAGTGAGAAATCACATGTACGAGAAATCAACAGTGCGCTTGTCCCGCTGTCTGAACCGCCCCATGACCACGAGCTCGACACCACGGAATCCGCGCGAGAACGACTGATATGCGACAACAACCCTCATCCTCCACCTACCGGTCTTCCTCACTCTGCCGGTAATGAAAGCCCGATTGCAGATACCGCACGCCAACCACATGTCTACCTGATTGACAGGATCCCGGGTCAACAACGGCGCCACCCCAGCGAGAATCAAGAATCATGGATAGTCCATGCAGACAGAATATTCCGAGGGTGGTGGCTTGAATTGTTCTGCTGTTGGCTCAGCATAGCATCCCTGGCTGCTTTGATTCTCTTTCTGCTGGGGATCAATCACAAGCCTCCCCCTACCTGGCCGTCAGGCATCACAGTGAACACAGTCGTTGCGTCTCTTTCCACTGTGGCGAGAACTGCTTTCACGGTTCCTGTTGCGGAAGGTCTGTCGCAGTGTAAATGGAACTGGTTCAAGAAACGGCCGCGGCCTATCGAGGACTTCAGCTTATTCGACGAGGCCTCAAGAGGTCCTTGGGGCTCCATGTGCTTGCTCACCCGAACAAAGGGATGGTAGGTTGGCTTGATTCCCTAATTGCCTGGGCATCTTTCTTTTGTATTTGCGGTCTTTCAGACTAGCTAACACCATAGAAGGATGATTGGAATTTTATCGGCTCTTCTGTTGACCTCATCTGTGGCGACGTCAACCTTGACACAGTCGGCTGTCAAGTATCCCGGCCGTGTTGAACTCGAAGGCAACGCTACAGCATGGAAGCTGACCTCTTCATCGGACTCGAAGATAACAAGTCGTCTGGAGGGGACGGTGCCTCAAGCTTTGTTTTCTCCGATCACGAATATTTATCCATTCAAAGAGCCCTATTGTCCCCCCAGTAGCGACTGCGTTTGGCCCACGTTTCAAACCCTTGCTATTTGTCATGAGATCTCTAGTAAGTAACAATGTCATACTGTCTGCTTCGAAGCGCGTGGCTTTAATCCAGTTCATCATGTCACTATATCTACTTCTCTATCACTACTGCATTTGTTCATGCCGCATAAGACTTTCCTCTGCCAGTCAGAAAATGGTCTGACGTATGTCCTTACCCCAGATGTCACAGATCATGTTTTAAAACATACTTTTATGTATGTTAAACCCGACGGGTCTCGTTTCGTCAAGTTAGGGAATAAGGCCATTCTACCTAACGGTGTTCACATGGACGACACTGAGTCACCAAAAGTGGTGATCGGCCCAGGGAAGCCATTCAAAGATTCCCTTGCAGACATCAGGACATCAACGATATTCAACTACTCCGTGATCTACTGGAACCCGCCACGCCCTCCTCTTGCGGCAGACGTCGTCTTGCACTGGTGTGTCAAGACATACGACGTCAACGTGACGGATAATGTTCTATCCATGGAGCTGATTTCATCACTCACCGTTGTGAAGACGCTCCCGAATGAAACTGACCTCGAGCTTGGGGACTTCTTGTTGTTGAATCAATCAACCAGCGCCCATGCTAAGCGAACGCAGTTCAGGATTGGAGGGCGCGAGACGAAACAAATACGGAACGCTCTGGAATATGCATTGGTAGAGTACAGCAGCCAGCTCGGCTACTTCGAGAACGGCGCGGATAGACTGCTCTACGCAATGGAGGAAATAGAACGGCAGTACGAATCGGAAACTGAACAGCAAAGAAAATCAAGATCTCCGAGCGACTGGGATGATATTTGGTTCACAGCCATTGAAAGCATGGCAGTGAACGTTGGGAACGGGGTTGTCAACTCGTGAGGACTCCTGCCGCCCTTTGACGAAATAGCATTTTGCTAACCTCAGACGCTTAGACTTCTCCCACAGAAGGCCAATGTCTACGGCACCGCGTGGTTGAAGCAGGTCAACATCGAAATCCGCTGGGAGTGGCTAATATTCCTGGCGGCCCAGATAGTCATTTCCATCGTCATTCTCGGTCTAGTCATCTGGGAAACATACGAAGTCAACATTGATATCATCAAAAGCGCGACGATTCCGGCGCTATTCGCCATCAACTCTCAAGAGATGGCTCGTCTCGAGTTCCGCTCAAGGGGGAAGAGGACAACATTGCTTGAGCAATACCAATTTGTATCACGGGGGATCAGAGGGCAACTGCATGGGATCGGTGGCAGATGGGTATTGGGTGCGCCGTCTACAGATCGATATGCTTGAGACGCCGTTTGGCAAGCCCCAAGAGCCGCATGTTTCCTCTGCCCACTATCTAGCCGCGACATGGCAGAACATTGCGCTTCATAAATATGCCACCCCCCAGCCGCAAACCTTCCGGTTCGAGATTAGGCCCAGATCAAGTTCATCTTCAGCAAGCACCACCCATGCAGCGTAGGTACTCTACATCAGACCAACGCCGCGAGCGCCACCTGCACCAATATTGGCGTGTCGTCCCGGAGTAAAGTTGGCGGTGGCTGTCCACATTTCACTGCCCCATCAACAATGTACATTACACCAAAGTCAGTCATTAGGCCATATCAATACAGCTGAAAAAAAGAAAACTTGTCTTGTCCAGTTATCAACAGAGGTAGTAATGATAATCCCCTCTCCTCGGTGTACCCAGAACGCCATGCCATGCGCATCCAGATAATGTAACCCCAACAAAATAAAAATCATACAATCCCCGTCATACTCTGAGAACCCACACACCTTAGTCCACGAAGCTCATCCATCCCCAAGTACCCAAGCCACCCGCAAGCACCATAAACGTCAAGATACCCGCGCCCGCCTTGTCCGCCGTCGTGATCGGCTCCTCCTCAATGCGGTCCTTGGAGTTACTTCCCGCATTCACGTCGCCCGCCGAGATACCACCAGTCGAGTTCGTCACAGGCGGCGCGGCATCATCAATAAGCAGACTCGACACGGCAGCGAGCACGTTCATGGCCTCGCCGGCGCCGGAGGTCTTGTCGGTGGCCGGGTCGACGAAGACGCCGTCGTTCCAGTAGAAGCCGCACACGCGGCCCGTGGCGCCGCCGGTGCACTGCTTGACGGCGGCGGCGGTGGAGGTCTTGAGGACCGGGTCGATGGTCGGCTTCATGAAGGGCGCGACCTGCGTGACGACGGCGAGCCAGCGGTGCACGTAGCCCTTGAAGGACAGCATGTCGGGCGTGCACTGGCCCTTGCGGCCCTCGCAGGCGAGCTCGTAGGCGGTGTTGTTGGGGAAGAAGTTGATGAAGAGGGATTCGGTCATCTTCTCGATGCGGCCTTTCCAGAGGTCGGAGCCGTTGGTCTGGGGGTTTGCGTTAGTTTGTCTATGGGCCTAGACAGGTGGTGAGGGAGACATACGTAGTTGTACATGAAGGCGGCGCCCTGGGTCAGGATGGCGGCGTTGTAGGAGAACTGCTGCTTGTTTACGTCGGTGCAGTTGTGCTCGACGTGGCCTCCGTCGTAGACATTCCAGCTCTCATGGTCAATGTAGTTGACGCTCCAGAGCCAGTCCCAGGTCTCCTCGGCGTACTTTGCGTAGGTCGCGTTGTTAGTGTAGCGGGCCAGGCGGGCGCCGATGTTGAAGAAGCAACCGTTTGCGATGGCTGTGCCTCATGTTAGCATGTCACTCGTCTTCAAAATGGTTTGTGATTGGATCACAACAAGAGAGAGGGACGCACTGTTCTTGTAGTTGTATCCGGCGTTGGAAAAGGGCACCTGCCATCTCAGGCCGCCGCCGCAGGTGGTGTCGTGACGATCGGGGCTCGCCTGGGTGGTCCAGACGGCCTGGGCGAGGGCCAGCCACTGGGGCTTGTTCTCGGGCGGGTTGGGGAACTTGTTCTCGGCGGCGAGCATGGCGGACATGCCCCAGAAGCCCTGGTCGTCATTTCCGAGGGAGGCGGTGTGGTTCGGGGGCATGTAGTCGGCGTTGGGGCCGGTCTGGTGCAACATGCCCTCCATGATGAGGTCGTTGTAGGTCGAGTCGCCGGTGAGCTTCCAGTAGTCGATGTAGGTGCCCATCATGGCGCCGCCCTCCCACCAGTAGTAGTCGCCCTTGTGCTCGGTGGGCGGGCCGGGCAGGATGCCGGGGATCTCCCCGGATTCGTTGCCCTTGTAGAACTTCATCAGGTCGTAGGCGAGGTTTTTGGCGGAGGACTTGATGTTGTCTGGGCCTGGTGTTAGTGGGGGTGCGATTTTGGGTGAAGGTGTACGTAGTCTGAGTCCGTTTGCACCGGGAATGCGACGGAGACTTCTTCACTGACCTTTGCTGTCGATGCTGTAGACTTGCGCGCTGGCGGCGGGGAGGCTTCCTACGAGGAGGAGCGCCGCCGAGGCGGCTGTAGCGAGTGATGTGACCATGGCGATGTGCCGGTCGGGTTTGGGTTAAAAACGGTCAAAAAAGACGCCCAGTCGTGTGGTGACGGTGGTGAAAAAAGGTGAGAAGCGGCGGTGCGGTCGATCGGGTAGGCGATTGCAGGTTGTCGGTCGGGTCGTCGAGGTAGCGAACGTGTCGAATTAAAAAATAGCGAGTGTCGAAAATAAAAAGTTCGTTACCAGAAGCGATTAATCATGGCCGACTTTGCCAGAATTACTTTTCGTGAATTGAAGCCGCCGCGAGGATGTTGGTATTAGTCGTCGTCGGGGTCGGTGTTGGCGGCGGCGGTGGTGTGTTTTTCTGGGGCGGGTTGGTTGAGGTTTCGCAACGAACGAGTGACTGTCGCCGACGTTGTTGTTGGTGGTGAATGGTGAACTGGGAATGGAGACAGGAAAAAGCAGGAACAGAATCGAGAAGCCCGGCAGCTGCGCGAGAAAAGGGGGGCACGGGAGTGTATATCTCTTGTTGTGGCAGAAATACCAAGACTTTTTTCTATTGCCAAGGCTTGAAAGAGGACATTGAATGGATACTCTCTCTGTGTCTGCAGGTAGGGGCATCTAGGAATACACACACCCATCACAAAAACAGACATGGACACACACCACCACGCACACAACCACAACACAGACCACAGGACCACAGACCACGGGAAGGCAGGGACGACGGGACAACAGACTCAGGTCAGATCCAGAACGAGCAGGGCAGCACACAGGCAGGATGACGCGGTGAATTTGTGCTGGTGGCCGCCAGCGTCTTGGTATTCTTGGTACGGTCTTGGCCTTCTGGGCATCGGGGCTGTGCAGCAAATGAGAGACGGCGCCGACGTTGGACAGAGGAGTCGCCTTTTCTCGCCAAAGTGCACCCAAGACGAACAGCCGCCCTGCCCTGGATGGATTGCCACGGGGGAACCGGGCTGATTGGGTGCTTCGGTCCTCCGTGACGGATAGGGTCTGGCCACGGCACGTTGCGGACAAGGTTTGGCTCTTCGGGCCTTTGGGGAGTGAGGGCGTCTGCATCTATCTGTCTGCAATTGACGGTGTTGAAGATTGATGAAGGCTAAAAGTTACACTCGCAGGCAATACGTAGCTTCAGCCTCAAAGCCTTACAACAGTCAGTGCAGGTGACAGGTAGAGACAACAGACGAGCCCAGGGCGCTCTTGAGACGGACGAGAGCGGCTGGGCTGGGAAGAGGAGGCAAGGAGGCAACCACCAGCAGCCAGCAGACGGTCGGATCACCGAGCCCAGCCATCCCTACCTCTGGAGAGCATTGCCAAGACTCGTCATTCCAGGGCAAATACGTGGGGAGTTTACGGCCACGACGGAGGGGGGCTCGGGCCTATCACGACTCACGGGCAGTCAAGACAGGAGTCAATCAAGGGAAGTGGGCAACTCTGCTGCTTCTCCTGCTGCAGTGTTGACTGGTTCAGCTCTCTCGCCTTGACGATCCCATGGTGGAAGGGTGGATGCTGCAAGAGATGGATTCAGGGGTCGATGAGAGCTAAGACTCAGCAGCGCCTTGGCGATGCGATGGCGTCTCAGGGCCATTTGCGACGGGGCGAGTGGGTGTGGGTTGGAGATGGACGGCGGGACTCTCAGGCCGAGAAAAAGAATTGAGGTCGATAGTGAGTTGCGATGATCGTCCAAAGGGACACCGGGTTCGGGTAGGAAGACCGTTGGAAGAATCAGGTACGGATACTCAAGGCAAAGAAGAGCAGCAACAATGGAAGGAGCCGGACAAAGCGTGGCACCGCAGCCCACTGAAGTAACTACCAGACTAAGGTATCCGTACCTTAAGGTAAGGTTAAGTTGTCGCCTGCATCTGGCCTGGCTTTAGTCATCCAGTGGGCGCTGAAAAGTCGGATACGAAGCGAAGCGGCATCTGATGGCTTACTGCTGCAGATACGGTCGCTGGGAATCCGCGCAAAAGAGGCCTGGCTGACGGAATGCGAAAAATCATGGAAGAGGCGAAAGGAAGCAGCCCTCCCTTTTCCCATCCCTCTTGCGTCTTATGCAGGAAAAAGCCAAGGCATTGTGTTGTTTATGTGCGCCAAGCAAAGCGATCGGGACAGCCAAGGCAGATCACACGGCGGCAGAGAGCGGCGCGGGGCCACCGGTTGCCGCGGGCGAGGTCTCGTTTGCGATGCCGCTGGTAAAACGCCCGACATTCAACGATCGTTTGGGTTCAGACCCAGACGTCTGGGCAGGGACGGGATTGCGTGAGGCTGGGCATCCCAAGACTTTTGGCGGTGATGGGTGAGGGTGATGGGTGAGGGTGATGGGTGAGAGGTGAAGATGAAGTGAGATGAAGTGAGATGAGAGTGAAGGTGAAGTGAGAGGATGAGCACCTCCCTACTTGGGCAGTGAATGTGATTGGCTGTGGAGGTTGGAGATGGGAGGAAGGAACGACCCTTCAGTGAAAATCCGGAGGGGAGGTGCAACTCTCCAGCTCTCTCCAGAAGGAAAGACCCGAGGAAGGGACCTCCCACTCACCTTCCCCGGTTCTGGAACACCAACTTTTGCTGGGGTACGTACCTATCAACAGCAATAAGGTGCACTACTGTCGAGTATATCCACACTGTGCTTGCTCCACTGCGATGAAGCGAGCCTAGTGGCCAGCGATGCCAAGACCGACGGGAATTTGGATGGAACGCTCAATTTCCAGCGCCTCAAATAGGGGGCTCGCGGACAGTGACAAAAAGACATAGATGCACACAGTACGCAGAGCCAATCTGGTGGGGCTCCCCCAATGGCAAAACAGAAGCGACCTCGACGGGCAACGGCAGCGCCAAGACTCCATAAAATTAGCGCACTGCGGAGGGCGACAACCCCTTTCTATCTTTTCCATATCGCACCAGGCTCATGACAACCTTCGGTTGCAAATACTGGGCAACGTGCTACAGCAACAGACCCTCGGAATGACAGAAACACATCTCACGAGCTTTACACTCTGCGGCAAACGTCCTTTTGGATCTTGCCCAATGCTCTCGTCGGCGGGTCTCTCGCACTCTACACCCAAGCGCCACCAACCCTGTCCAGCTGATCCTCCCATCTTCCGAGATTGCATGGGCCGACCAACCCGCGGCCAAGATTCGCCAGGCAAGCCTTTCCGTCACGGCGACCTCTTGACCTCCGAGATTCCGGACATGTCACCGCAACTGCTCCGCTCCACCCGGGGGCCGGCCGGACGAGATCCGCGACGCTGAAGGCTAGAGACCAAGCCAAACCATCCTTCAACTCCTTCAACGCTTGACAATTCAAGCCGCGGAGTCGAGACCAATGTCAGAAAACAATGGCGAGCAAGTGCTGCATCGCAACGCATCGTTACTAGAGTAACATGCCACACACGATGACAACCTGCTTCTGAACCCCCACGCTCACAAGTGACGACCCCCAACCCTTTCTGCACTAAATGCAGACTCTCCTGCATTGCTGCATTCTCACCGTCAGCTTGTCCCAATTTTGATAATACATCCCGTGCTTATGTGAGAAAAGACTTCACGAAGCGTCCTATTCGGCCGCATTCCCGTCAAGACTGGCAAACTGACATCCAAGACATTCCCTGGGATAGTCCTCAATGCGTGCTTCGAACTGCCGAGTAAGACCAAAGGGCAAGTGCCAACCTGTTTTAAAGTACCGTGGAATGCTATACCCACGACTCGGTTCCCGCTGGCATGCCCAGACTATCTGCCGTCTCTCTATCCATCACTCATCGCCGAGCATGTCTCTCTCGGACCTCGCCTACATTCTCATGGGCCTAGCAGGCTACCAACTTGCAAATCGTCTGCTGCATTACGTCGTCAAGCGTTATAACCCTTCATGCTACGCAAATCTCGAAAAAGACCCATCTTCCAGACTTGCCCCTTACTTCGTCTTTCCCCTCGGCATCCTCTTCACCCTCGTCTCCACCCCCATTTGCTCGTACGCATACAGCAATACGGCTCAAGACACAGACATCTTCGGCGTCCAACGGCCCTTCACCACAGCAGGCAAAGTCTGCCTAGCTTCCCGCGGGATCCTCTGGGTCTCTGAGCTGCCACTGCTCGCCTACTCACCCGAATACGTCACTCATCATGTACTCTCCCTGGCTTCTCTGCTTCTCGTTCTCGTGCGGAACATGCCGCGGCGGCCGATGTACCTGATCTACGCGGGCCTCATAACCGAGCTGTTCTCTGATACCGTCGCGCTCTTGAGGCTGCATGGGTGCCATGCGGGTTCCTCTGCGGCGTTCAGAGCGGCGATGCTTGCCAACGTTGTGGGCATGATTCTGCTACGGATCCTTCCCATTGTGGTTTTCACAGCAGGTATGCAGAAGACGAGCCTTGACTACGTGGGAGGCATCGTAATGTACTGTGCCTATCTCCTCCGGTTGTCATTCTTGCAACTGAAGATCTTGGAACTCATCGAAGGCGACTTCGGTCAGAGAGCTCTGACATGGGTCTTGGGGAATTCTACGAGGCATGCGGCTACCAACTGGATGCCCCGACCAAAGACTCTCGTCATTTGTGCTGCAATTACGATTGCACTGTCTTCAGCAATCGAATACTCTGCCGGCTCTCCAATTCTAATGGCCGAAGTCTAGAATGATGGCGCTAGCTGTCTGCCAAACTGTCAGCCTCATCACCATAATCAGGTCATGTCATGAAGTATTCCGCCAACACATTTCAAACCGTCGCCAAAGAAGCAAGGGACCATCACTAAACGCGTCACGAACATGAGAGATATTCAACTTGCGGAAACAACGTTCCAATGCTTGATATCTTGAAAATATGTACAAGCCTGCATCCAGCGGCTGCCAGTATACAGAGAAAAGAAGTATTTACTCAAAAAAGTACAAAACATACACCTTCCGGTTCCCCGCTTAGGCAACGGTGGCACCGGTCAGGGTGAAGGAGTAGTCCATACCCTTGTTCGCGTCGCTGTTGGCGAGCTCGAAGCCGCTGTACTGGATGGGCTCCTTGGGCGTGTTGGCAATCACCAGGCTGGCCTCCTCGCCGGACTCGAGGGTCGCGAAGCCGGCGCCGTTGGCGAGCTTGACGTAGCGGCCCTTCTTGGTGCTCGCGTTGAAGAGGGACAGGGTGGCCGTGTACTCGCCCGAGGAGGTGACCTTGACCTCAACCTTGTCGCCGCTGACCTTGAGGGGGATGATGTTGGAGCCCATGTAGCGCGGCGCGCGGGCGCTCTTGACCTTGTACTCGGAGCCGGAGCCGTCGACGTTGGCGAAGTTGATGCGCGACTGCTCGGCGAGGAAGATGTCCTGCGCCTGCTTGTGGCCGATGTCGACGTAGGCCATGCGGGCCCAGTAGGCGCCGACGATCTCGCCCGCGGTGCTGTTGGAAGCGACGCGGTTGAGCGTGTGCAGGGGAGTCTCGTTGCTGCCCTCCTTGTACTGCTTCATCATCTGGTGCAGCGCGTCCTTGCCGAGCCCGCCGATGTTGTCCGGATTGTTGGTGAGGTACGTCAGGAACGGCCACGCCTGGTAGTAGTTGCCCGAGTCGACGGTGCCGTCGACGATGACCTGGAACGAGTCGCCGAGGACCTTGTTGACCTCGAACTCGGTGCGGCCCTCCTCCTGGTTGTGCTTCTCGCGGGCGGCGGCGCAGAGGTCGGACGTCTGGTAGGTGTCCGCGATCCAGTTGGCGACCGTCTCCCACCAGGTGCCCGTCGCGGCCTGGTCGACCCAGGTCTTCTGGTGGTAGTGCAGGCCGTGACCCCACTCGTGGACGGTGACGTCGGCCATGGTGAGGTAGGTGTCGACGACCTCGAGCCACGCGGCGCCGGAGGCCTGCTCAGAGTGCATCACGCCCGCGGCGCTCTCGAGCGTCTTGACGGAGTAGACGTTGGTCTTGTACCAGGGGCCGGCGTCGGTCGCGTCGTCGAAGGACAGGCCGGAGGAGCGCCAGCCGAGGGTGTTGACGAAGCACTCGTAGGCGCCCTCGAGCATGCCGAGGGCCGTGGTGGCGTCGGCGTCCGAGGCGCCGTACACGCGGAAGTGGGCCGAGTCCTTGAAGGAGCTGCCGCCGGGGCCGGCCGTGGGCTGGGGGGAGAATTCAGCGGGCTCAGCGGCGCGGGCGACGACGGGGGTGCCGAAGCGCGCAGGCTGGGGGGCGGCCTGGACGCCGGTGAGAGCCAGGAAGACGGCGAGGAGAAGCTGGTTGGAACGGGCCATTTTGGACGATATTTATGGGGGTGAGTTGGTGGTGGAAAGTGAATGTACTTGTGAGTGTCGAAAAGAATGGACGAGATCGAAAATGAATGGACTGCAGAAAAGAACTATGCTTTTCTCAATGAAAGGACGGACAATACCAAGAGTTGATGAGATAGGACCTGCTGATCAAGGAGGTTTTTTCTCTTGACGTTGCTCGAGGAGCCGCCATCTTTTTAACACAAGCAGACGCCTCCATCGCCAAGACCTTCTAGTAAGGATTCATCCAAAAGTGCCGGAGGATTATGATGGGCTCGTTGGTGATGAGCGAGGCCAAGACCGAAGACGGGGCTCTCTGTGTAAGTCGTTTGGGCTGTTGGCGGTGTTGAACACCCCGGGGCCGTGGGGTTGCACCCAGTGTTTCCGAAAAAGTGAAGGTAATTTGCGATGAAACGGCGCGCAAGTCGCTCCAATCACGTTGTTTTTTCGTATTCCGCCCCCTTCACCCGTCGTGCCCTATTCCGCATGCGGTTTTCCTCCTTGCATCGATCTGCCCAAAAGAGAAGTCAAGTTTCATCCCCTAGGCTAGAGAGACCGAAATCTCGTGATTGATGAAATCAAGCTTACTTCTGGAAGGGCGAATACCGTGCCTTGTTCACGGTGGTTCTGCCATTGTTTTGCGATCGCTGCACAGACTAGTCAGATGTTGGCTGTCAGCCGCGATTCAAGTTACGAATGTAACAAGATTATACCAATATACGATTCCCCCATAATCCCACATCTTGAAATGACGATGGCCTCGCCTAGGCCCCCGTTGCGTCCAGACCTGACGATGGCCTCATCGCCTCTCCCGTACCGTGCCACCCTCGCTTAAGCGCCGTTGGGCCTGTTAGTCAAAAGATCCTACCAGGGCTCAGGTTCCACAACTCTCTGACACGGGCGGCTTGCCAGCGCTAACCCATGGCGGCTGACAGCGTTCGGTTCCCCATAAACAATCTAAATGCTCGGAAAATTCTCCTGAAGCTTACTGCGTAGGTTGATTCTTAGTTTACTCAACACTCCCGAGTTCTTGGTATTGAGGCGAATATTCCCCGATTTTTCCTGGGCTCGGCTAACCTAGGTCGGGTTGGATTTAAGTATGTGTGTGTTGCGCTTGCTTTGGGGGCCAAGCTGACGTCCAATGCGCTTGCAATTCTACGCGTTTCAAAACGATCGCTTTGATCATTGAAAGAACGCTGCGGTTGCGTCTTAATTGAGATTCTGCTCTTACTATGTGTTCTCGGGCGCCGGTGTAACATACCTAAATGATAAAAGGGCAGCACGGGTGCGCCGGGTGCATCTCTCGATCTTTGCGGCGGATGGCCCCAAATGCTTAAGCGAACGCTCTCAACACACTGGCAGCCGAGTCATGGCAGCTGTCATTGGTCTCGCAATTTACCCCTTCAATGTTGCGGGATCCCGCCGGTATGAGAATACGGGGGAATAAGGCTATTTCATTACAAAGAGTTTATTCAAAGTATGAGTTCTTAGTTGGCAAGTCTGTCAATTGCCTAGGCCAAAGACTGTCAGTCTGGTGAGGGAGAAACTTTCGCATCAAACATCCATGGAGACACACTTCATTTACGGGAATTATTCCTCCATATTGCCAAGGCGGTTGCGGCAAAGCCACAATGGCGGTGTCCAGTCCAGACTTCAGCGGTCCTGTTGCTGGAAACATTCACACCTTGTCGTTGGTGAGCGAGTATGCTCGGAGTCTGGTCCTTGATCACCAGGTTCTGGCGGAATCAGGCGTCGGAACAGTCCGCGAGTGCAAGGTTCTAGATCGATCCCACTGTTCACAAGTACTGAGTTGATCGCCCACACGATACACCCACTTTGATACGAGGAACTTGATTAGGGAGTCACCAGAAACTTTCAGACGATTGGCTCGGTGTACTTAGTTTGAGCAGGAACCAGACTGGAAACTGCTTTTAAAGCATTGGATAATCACGACTTGGGGTTATCAAGTTGTTGCGGAATCCGACTCAGGCTGCAACCCCTCAGCAATATTTCTCTACAATTCATCCTGCGTTGGACTCCACCCCCACTTGTCGAGCCTCTTCGTGTTGGAACCCTCCGGGTCGGGCTTTCTCCTAATTCCCGACACTTCGGATACACCGGACTTTCGCAGGACTAACAACCACATTCAGCGCAAAATCCGGCTGGCTTCTTTGTGGAACACGAGATCATATGACCGATATTGCCGGTACAATGCTAAGGACCTGTGACATCATTCCTATATCTCGCTAGAAAATGGTTTAAGTTGTGGTTCAATTTGTAAAGGAGATGCTTCCTTTCCGCGCCGACACTTATACCTGATCAGGTAGAGACTTGAAGTCTCCTATTGGAACTGGTTCCGTTCTTCTATTCCTTTCCTTTTCTTCGCTACCTGTTGTCAAGAGTTCACCACATCACTATCAACTGGCTCGATGAAGAATGCATTTAAAAAAAGGGCCCGCAACCAATCAAGCTTCTACACCATTCAAGTCTGTAGGATATAATTGGCAAAACGAAGTCAAATTGGATAGTAGTTAATCTATGTGTAGAAATAATTCTAGCGCAAGAAGACACTTCATCTTTCATTAACATACCATAGAGTCTATGTAGATTGGGTTGGCTCATCATTCAGGTTGCAGCGAAACTCAATGAAGTCTTCACGAATTTCTGCAGATGCAGTATTACGGGTGTACACAGAGCTGCTTATGATTTTTGTATATATCGAAGAGCTTTTGAGGATCATGTGTGCCCGATATCACATGAGCACGATGAGCTTACGTGGAGATCCTCTTGAGAAGACACAACCACCAATTCATGTCGTCGGAAGGCTTGCCAGGCAGCCAGACAACGGAGACACCAAACACACTGCTATTACGTCCGCCGCGAGATGAATGATGCCAATACTGGCTTATGCTGGCATTTTAGTCATCCGTCCGAATGTGATCGAGTCATCATCGCGCACCACCACGATGTTACTGGCGAAAACGTGTAATATCCATATTCACTCAAACATTGCAACCTTATCTTCTCCCCGCTCTGCTGCACGCCACCTATGACAATATTTACGTCAACCGCGCCCATCGATCCACGTGTTGACAATCACGATGCAGAAGTTGGCGAGGACATGTCCAGTCAAAAACGCCCTGCGCCTTGCGCCCTATGCGCCTTAAGATAAGGCCGATCCACCGTTAAGACCAAATATGCGCATAACCCACGATAAATATCTCAATAGACACACCACAGATCACTATTTTGGTTGGTGTCTTGAGCGATCTCTTCACGATCTTCGGAATACCTGGAATTCGAACTTGCCCTCACGCCATCAGCAATTATGACGATCACCAAGCCATCCACGTTGAAGGCATCAGCTCTCGAGATCCAATGGACAAAGGAGCCAAAGCCGGTTCCAGCGCCAGGATCTCCGGAGATCACGAGCTTGAAAGCTACTACTGACCATATGATTACGGTCTCTTGGACTTCCGCAAAAGGGTGGGAGAGCCCGAAGCTCGTCCCTTACGGTCCGATTTCTCTGATGCCCTCGGCGAATGTCATCCACTACGCCACTGGCTGCTTCGAGGGCATGAAGGTCTACCGCGGATTTGACGGTCGTCTTCGACTGCACCGCCCGCTCTACAATTGCAACCGCATGCTTTCGTCAGCGGAGCGAATCTCACTACCAGGCTTCGAGCCCGAAGAGTTGCTGAAACTTATTCATAAGCTTTGCGTGGTTGAAGCACCGAAGTGGCTCCCCAAAGACAAGACCGGCTCCATGTTGTACATCAGGCCGACCATGATTGGGACAGACAGCAGTCTCGGTCTCAGGGTCCCGGAGGAGGCGCTGCTCTACATCTTTCTCACTTACTGGCCGTCGCTTAACCCTACGACAGCCCCGAACGATGACAACACGAACAACGGAATTCGGTTGCTGGCTAGTACGGAGTCGACTGTTCGAGCATGGCCAGGCGGCACTGGAGCTGCCAAGGTAGCTGCCAACTATGGCCCGACCATTCAGGCTCAGGGCGAAGCTCGCCGACTGGGCTATGACCAGATCCTTTGGCTCTTTGGACCAGATCGGCAGATTACTGAAGCCGGATCCGCCAACGTCTTCGTCATCTGGAGGACCTCGACGGGAGGTCTTCAGATGGTGACACCGCCGCTCGATGAAAGGAAGATTATTCTTGCAGGCGGAACTCGCAGATCTATCCTCGAACTGTCGCGCAAGATGTTCGTCGGTAGCCCTGCGAATAAGGATGTTGAAAAAGTTGAGGTGTTGGAAAGTGACATTACCATGTCCGATATTGTCCGGGCGGTCGATGACGAGAGTCTTGTGACTGTCTTCGTGGTTGGGACTGCTGCCTGGGTTCAGCCGGTGGCTGAGATCATGTTTGACGGGCGCACGATTCGTTTACCCTTGGGAAAAGTGCCGCATGTTGCATTGCTGAAGGCGAAATTGGAGAGCATCGTGTACGGAAAAGAGGCAAGTACGTGGGGGGAAGTTATTGATGAGAGCGAATAGTCGACAAAGTAGGGTCACTTTAAAGGGAGGTTGAAATAAACCGCAGGTTGGCTTCCGAGCTGGTGTCAAGAAGGGAGATGACCGCGGGAAGTGGGGGGCAACTTGAGGGGATCGATGGAACGGATGGGACCGAATGGGATTAAAAGTGGTCTTCAGAATTCTAAAAGAAGATTAGAGATTCACCGGTTCTTTCAGCGCTCCGAGAATCTGGTTAAATGGGCCCGGTGGGATGATAGATGAATCGAACGAGGCCGGCTAGTATTTCCCCGATAATGTCAACTAAGAGTGACGATGGTACAAGGTTCGTCAAGCTGGCGATCCAGCGAAAGAACAAAGTCGTATTTGTCAAGACGATCCTCAGCTGACTAGATCTTATTCGCTTGGAGAAGCCCGTGAACGAGATCGCAAGAGACCGCAGTGAGGTGATAACGAGACTGAAGCGAGTCGTAGATAGATATGCGACCGTGCGACCGGACGCTAAACTGGCAAGTTAGCCGGATTCCTGAACAAGGCACCACCTAAAACGAAGAATCGAACTCCAACAGCTTCGATTCGCGGGTTAACTGCCAGCCCTGGGACGTGCCGTGTTATCCAGAACCCAATTAAACGATCAGCGCAACTCGGCCCCTAGCCGAGTAGGATCGTTTGTTTGCAACGACAGCCCGCTTTAACCCAGCGACGACCCCTTCAATTTATGGCCGGCGAGAATTGCCCCAGCCTGTACGACGGATCGTCGAAATAGGTAGTTAGAACATGCCGCTGAAAAGAATATAAGCATTTGAGTGCAACCATCAGTCTTGGCTTTCTTGGCTCACTCTCTTTCGAGACATTGCTTCAATAACCAACCAACTTTTTCTTCACTCTTTTGTTTGTTTGAAACCAGCCAAGATGCGTTCCTCTTCTCTTGCCGCTGCCGCCGGTGCCCTCGCTGTGCGAGGCAAGTACGATGACTGGAAGTTCGGCAACATGTTCAACCTCGGCCCCGCCAGCAACACGATCGCCAAGGCCACCTACACTCTTCCATCCCCTGCGGAACCGTTGTCGCGGACAAGAATGCCCAGCCTTGGATGTCGATCTGGGTTGGCATCTCCCAGTCCCTGAGCGACGATAGCACGGATCTCTTCCAGCCCCTGCTGAACTGGGCGCCCAACAACGCTCAGGAGTAAGTGCCGGCGCAGTTCGAGTTGATGGTTCTTGAACGAGCTGACGATTTTGCGATAGGGGCTGCCCTGCGGCCAACGACGCCTGGTGTGTCGCTGCTAGCACTTTCACCGGAAGTAAGTTGTGCTAGGCTCGCAAGGTTCCCTGGCAATACAGTTGCTAACATTCGCACAGCCGAGCAGGTTGCCCAGAGCTACGTTGCCGTTCCCAACAAGTCCAACGTTGACTTCGAGCGTAAGTCCACTTCCCGGAATCAGATTCACGCGATGTCAAATACTAACATCCCCGCAGTCACCTATGATGCCTCCAAGGGTGTGACCCAGAAGGTCTGGATCAACGGCGCTCTTGTCTCTCAGCAGACCGACAGTAAGATCCTCTCTCTCTAACACGAATACTTCGTTCTGACAGCTGGTTGCAGAGGACAAGAACGGCAAGGCTCCTACCTGGATCTACTCTAGCAACGAGTGCTACTCCGGCGCCTGCGGTACCCTTGGCGCCTACAGTAAGCCACCTTGGAAGATGTCTCGTATCGTGGACTTGTGCTAACCAGATACTTGCAGGCTGGAGCAACCTTACTGTCACTCTCAGCGAGGCCGACTCTTACTTCGGAGACACCCTTCAGCTTACCGGCGGCTCCTCCAGCGGTATCAAGACCACTGATGGTGGCAAGACCTGGCACGCCGACTCCATCAAGATCAACGAGGACTACTTCTACACTGACGGATCCAAGAAGCAGTGCTAAGCATTGAATCGGTTCAAAGTAGCTGAGAGCACGTCGTTGATTATCTTCTTCTCGTCTTTGGCGTCCGAGGCTTCGCTGCCAGCCTCTTCGGGACCTCTGACCATTGTCTTCCTGTGTAGATATAACAAAGCATCTTGTACATTACCATCGCTGGTGACTGGGCCCTCTTGCCTTCGTGGGCTTGAGTCTGGTCACCTGTGCCAAGCACAACACTCCCGTGTGAAGACGACCTTGTGAGTGAACATTGCATTAAACCTTACAAAACTCGCCCTCCTGTGATCAGCTGCCTGGAGCAATGCACTTTGATTTCTACGCGAAGTCGACAAGATGGCCATCTGAAAGAAATTTCAATGACGTGTTCATCTCCACGAGCGATGATTCTCAAAATCCAATTCTCATACTTTTTGATGGAAGTTCCTTGCGATCTCAAGTTGACATCGCGTCTACTTCTTGGTATCAAAACGAACTCCTGTGGAACATAATTCTCGTCCACCTAGACTACGCGTACTCTGATTACCATCCTTCTCAGATAGACCTACCGTGTCCTTGAGTAACCATAAGCATTTTGCTGACAGTGTCCTTGTTCATTGCCTTCCCAGCCTCGCTAAGCGATTGCGCAACCGCGGTACAGCCACGTGCAACGACATCGGCTCCATACAATGTCATGGTTTCCTCTCTCATGGCCGTGTCGCCAGTCTTCCTCAGCAGGATAAGAGCTTTCACGTACTTGTCGGAATCTATGATGGCATGTTGAAGACCTTGACCTCGGACTGAAGGAGAGTCAGGATAGAAAAGAGCAAAGCAGACGTGGGTTTTGCTTACATGGGAGCATCGGATGGGCTGCGTCACCTGCAAGTGTGACTTTTCCATCATGAGTTTGCCAGGCTGACGGCAGCCAATACTTCATTTCGTCAATGTAACAAAGACTTCCGTCCGGTGTCCACTCTATCGCGGACCGGAACGGCTCGCAAAACCCCTCCAAGTCACTTTTGACGAAGTCAATTGCTTCCTGTCCAGCTAGAGTCACGGGCTCTCCTTTCCAGACTTTGACCCAGAATGTCTCCCAGGAGGCGACGTCTTTGGGATCGTTTACAGCCATGACTTTCACAGGCCAAGTTAGCTTGAATATCCTGGCGCAAAAGAACGGCACATGATACTAACCACCACAACCGGCCATAACCCCAGAACCAAGCATGGAGGCAAACACTGAGTGTGCCTTCACGATTGTGTTAACTTTCTGTTCATCCCTGTACTTCACATTGCAGTTGGCGATCATGAAGCCGGAGGGCACCGGTTTGGCAGCTGCGGCATCCACCAGGAACTCCCGAACTTTTGACGAAGCACCATCCGTTCCCAGAACATAGTTTGCATCGATGTTTGAATCATCATTGAAAGATAGTCGCACAGAGTCGTCGTCGATAATGCCTAGCGCTTTGAGACCTTTGCCCCACTGGATGTCAAGGCCCTCCGCCAGAATCTCCCGGAAGCGACGACGGCTGACTCGCCGGGCGCCGGGAGTGGAGTTCCGGAACAACACCTCGCCAGTAAGGGCGTTGTATCCCAGGACGCTCTCGTCCCAATCATCAAACTGCAGGTGAGGATTGCAATAGGCCTTTGGAAAGCTCTTGACTATGTGGTCGGGGAGCATCTCGGTTAAGGTCGACATTCCCCAGTGAATCAGAATCGTCCAGTCTCTGGGACGCGCATCAATGCTCGCGTCGCGCTCGAAGACCGTGACCTCAAATCCGTTCTGCCGATCATCAGCGCGAGAATCTCAAAGAATATGGAATAGGCACTGCGACACACCTTCTTGAGGCCATGGGCCGTGATCAGACCCGTCAACCCCGCTCCAACAATGGCGACTTTAGGTCCGCCATTCTGATGGCTTTCGTTTGGTGCGTTGACTTCTGGAATGGCCATCGGGGATGATGGAAAATCACTACTACGGGATCTGAATAGCCAAGGATACAATCGGTTCGACTCCGGCTGAGGGGTCAATTGAAGCACTGCAGAATATTTCTAGAAAACGATGTGAGGAGGTAAATGACGTCTATGAAGAACGGGCCTCCAATGTCTTTGTCGTGAGACTTCCCGGTCCCGAGGGGATTCTTCAGACGAAAAGTCGTCTCCGAAGCTAGTGCAACATAGTGATTGGTTCGCCCCATCTCCAAGTCCGAACGAGCCTCTAAGGTGGCGCAAGACGATAATCGGCACGGCATCAATAGCCAATAATGGATTGAACTTTCCGGGGTGTCATCCTTTGAATGCAAGGCAGGAGCAGGTGTCTGGCATAGGTTCGTAAGCTGGGCATGAGGTGCGTCCAGGGGCCCTGGTTTGGTAGGTGTTTGCGTGGTATTGTGGCCACATAGTCGTCGTGGATTATGTTGAAGCCGCCATCAGGTGACGGGATCACTTCTCTACGAGTGTTCTTTTGAAGCTTGACGTAATATTTCCTCTCTGATATCCATCACATCGAAAATGGCGCTTGCGAGATATAGAAGCACTATAGTTGATGTAAAGAACGGCTGGAAAATCCACCGCTTGTCGGAACTGCTCAATTGGTTCCAACTCTGGTATCTGCAGTAGATGCCGTACAGGATGTAAATATGCCCTGCTAGAAAAAAAGAAATTGAGAATGAGCCAGAAGATGGCCCGGCAAATCGCGCGACGCAGCCGCGCACGATTTTGCTGGTACTCAGATGGCTCTGCTTTTGTCAGACCCTGCAACAAACTTTCAAGGCGACATGATTACCTTTCAACAATGTCGAGTTGGCAACCATTGTCAGAGTCTTTATTTTCTCGTGTTCGATATTCATCTCAATAATCAGCGTATGTATTGCCGTGATGATAAGGTGGAGTAGGATGTGCAAGGAGTCAAATATGATTGGAACGAGCAACTATGATGACAATCGATGAGTCAGGTTTGTTTGCGGAGACCGAGATCGCCATGCCTTATGTTGGGAAAACCCTCGTCAATTTATATTCCTGTTTGCAGGACTGAATGCCTATGCTTTTGTGCCTCAAGCGGCACAGCAGGCTGGGAGGTCGGTGGCTTAGCTAGCCAAGAAAAGGCACCTCCCTGTTGACACCGCGGCGGTGTTGGCAACCGATTGTCGGTTTGTTTGCTACCAATCAGGGGCAACCAATAGCAGTCAGGATCACATAGCTCTTCTGCCATCCATGGCTTTAACTCTTATCATTCAGTGACAAAGTGTTCAACGTCTCAGGCTCTAAGCGCAGACGAAACCTTGGAAATTTCATGTTGGTTTATCACTACTGTGTCTCTCAATCTTTCGTTGGAGAACCTGCTTTAGATTTCGTGAGTCTGACAATACGTCCCTTGTATCCCGAACTCCGAAGCCCGCCCTTCTATCCCTCCAAATGAAAGGTGTTGTATTTTGTGTACGTACGCTTGGTTGTTTTCAAGGGTTGTGTTGTAGCCCCAGCCGAAATGATTTCGCCCCGAGCCTCTTCATCAGTAGACTCTGTAATAGCTGGAGCAGACTGTTGGTTGAATGGCGGAACGCCATCGCCGAAAAGCTCGTCCATCTGCTCCAGAGTCTTGCCTCTTGTTTCTGGATAAAACAAATAATAACAAACCGCCGCTATCATGTTGAAGACGAAGAAGACGTAGAAAAACTTAAATCCTATAGCCGTGAGGGCTTGTGGTGAAAACGAGACCAGAATTAGATTGACGGTCCAGTTCGTGAAGGTGGTGAGAGCATTGCCGAGAGCCCGAATTTCTAGAGGGAAAATTTCTGCGGGGTACACCCAACTGATGATGCCAAGCGGGGTGAAGAAGAAGCCGAACACGAAGTTCATGGCCACCATACTCCTCAACTGGTCCGCATTAGACCTGTCCAGATACTGGAATTGGATCGCGTTGACCAGCAGGGCAGCCGCCAATCCGTGAGCAGAGACGATGAGAGGTCTAACTCGCCCAACGCGATCCAACATCCAAAGGCCAACGGAGTTGTAGATAATACCAAGGGCGCCGTTTATACCGATGATCATCAGTGATGTCTGGGTCCCAATGCCCAGAAGTTCGTATATGCGAGGGCCGAAATAGTTGATGACGTTAATGCCAGACAATGGAGAAAATGCTTGAAGAGCACAACCCAAGAGCAGTCGCTTGCGCCAGGAAGGACGAGTGAGAATTTCCTTCCATAGATTCCAATTTTTGTTGAGGGCAGATTGTTCACGGACAGCAAGTCGGATTTCGTTGTACTCAACCTCAACGACCTTCTCATCTACACCAATGCGTAGCTTGTCAAGTCCTTGACGAGCCTCATCAGGTCGCCCCTTTTCCATGAGCCAGCGAGGTGACTCTTGAAGGAAGTATATGCCAAGTGCCAAGATGATACCTGGGATGCATTGGAACGCCAGAGGGAAGCGCCCTAGGGTGAGTCAGCAGGTTATCACACGAAGTTAGCATCGGATCTCACATGAAAAGTCAGTCTTCACGAACGAGCACCCGTAGCCCAACCACTGGGCTACCAAGAAACCCCAGCTCAGCATCCACTGCAAGAGACCTGAGAGTTTACCCCGATGCTTGGCTTCCGACAGTTCCGAAGCATACATAGGGATGGTCGATGTGAGAATTCCAACGGCAGCACCGCCGATGAACCGCCCGATGATGAGGGTGAGCAGATTCCGAGAGCCGGCCTGGAGTGCAGATCCCAGACCAGATATGATTGAGCCAAGAAACACCGTATTGCGACGTCCCAGCCAGTCGGAAAATAGCATGTTCACTATCGTCCCAAGGATCGCTCCTCCCTGGAACGATGATACTATTCCTCCGGCAATAGCATCAGATGGGTGAAAGTAGTCTTTGAATGTCTGTAGTGCGATGGTGGACGTGATAATACCGGAATCGAATCCGAACAAAAAGCCTCCCGTGGCCAAGAAGGCGGCCGAGAAGAATGTCGCATGACGGCCCATTGGAGCTGCGTTTGATCGTCTAATACCAAATTTCTTGGAAGCCGAATATTATGCAACGATAAACACAAAAGTGGACTTGGCACTTCAAGGTCTAAAAGAGAAATATAAGATCAGCTTAACGGTTGGAATTTCCCCAGACCCTCTATCAGCTGGCGTCGTCGAGATGGGAAGAAGGATGAGAAAAAGGACTGGAGCTCATGGTGGTTTTCACATGCGCTCCGAACGGGCCTGTGCGATCATGTTTCTTGTTAAAGTATGGAAATTTCCTTGCGTGACGTGGACGTTTTAAGCATGAAACTTTGCGGCTCTGTGAGCCATTCACGGTTTCTTGTTTGGAGCGAGCGCCCGAATAGAGTTGCCGTCCATGATTCGAAATGCGATCATTTCCCCCGCTTGCCGAAACTGTGACCGAAACGTTGTTTCTTCCGACGATCTTCAGACGCATCACTATTCTCGGTGCGATTGGCGTCATTCTATCTGTCATCCGGTCCTCACATGGGAATCCTCGAGGATGAACTGCTTCGTGATGGGAGTGTGCTTCCTTCTTCGGTAACCAATGGACATTGTAGTCGTTGATCAATGTTTCTGTGTGGCAGTGAATGATATTGAGAAGGCGGACACTAGGGATATAAGGTTGTTTTAGCGCCGAGTATTGACAACTGCCAATTTAAAACGGACAACGGGTGCCCAGCATACTCCCGAGCGGGCGGAGTACGGCGACAAGATTTAAGTCCGCACTTCGCCAATTTACTCCGTACATGTCACTCACTGCCTAGGCAAACTTTTCACATGAACGTTGAGAGCCTTGAAGCTGTGGTGAATTTTCTGATGCAGCAACTTTGGCACAGTTCAGGTCTATGAAAGCGGCTTGAAGTTCAACAACGTTTGATTAAACTACTGTTGCATTCTCCGATGCTACATCGTGTTGCACTGTCAACTCAACCTTCGGATGGGCCAAACAACAGCACACATAGCTACTTGAAAACGGAGTAAAAGTACTCGTTATGCATAACACAGTAAAGTGAATAACGTGTAAGGTTAAGTTTCACGCCTCTGCCGATTTACTGTCTGGAGGAATTCAATTCCTAAGTCCGTCAGGCTGGCTCCATCGCGCTGTACGATCAGAAAAGTCTGGCCACATCGGTGTAGCAAAACTGCGTACGTCAGCCTCTAGCACCGCCATTTGAAGTAGAATTCCTGTCTATGACATCCATTTCTCTTCTGAGCGTCTAGCAGCTGTCTCCCTGCATATATGTCGATCTTCCAATCGTAGCGCCCACCCCTCTGGGTCAAACTAGAATTGTGCCCGAAGCGGCGACGCGCATTTCCAAGATGGCGGTAAACACTGAGTAGCGGAAGGCATCCGCCCTTGTCATGTATGCCTCACCCAAGTCGGGAGACACAGCCTTAAAGTTGTTTCTTCTGTAGGATGTCCATTCTGGCAAAAGTGAAAGCACGCCAATGACGATTTCAATCTTTCTGAAAAAAGGGAATGGAAAAAAACGTTGATATTAGAAGGAAGATTTCTTTAAAGAAAGCCATGGCTGTCCTTCGTATCATTATCCCATTCAAAACACGTCACTTGTCAAAAGTAATGTCATCATCACCTGAAGTAATCGTTGCTTTGGCAACCTTGATTATCTCCGTGCCGTCCGCGATTGTTGTCATATTCCGATGCATCAAGGGTTACCGCAGACATCGCCTGCCTCAAAGGGGCACTTACACCACAAGACAAGCGGGTTTCGCGACGGTATGTTCTCCAAAAGCACAAATCGCACCCAATCTGACAGTATAAGTTTATTCGTCATCAGTCAGACCAACTCCATGCAATTCAAAAGGAGGGATATTGTCTTAAAGACCTACAGATGGTTCATGAGCAAACCAGTTCAAGCGCGATAGAGAGAAGCTCTCTTGTTCTGCACTCCACGGTTTGTTTAGTACATCCCGATCCTCTATTTAATACTTCCGTATTGAAGATAACCAACTGATGCCTGTCAATCAGCATGAACACTGCGTATGTACGCCTACGAACATGAGGGATGTCGAAATAGGGTTCTCCTAGTCGCTAAGTAGCTGAGAGGGACCTATGCCACGAACTGAACAGCAGGCATGGGGGCTGAACACATTTTGCCAAACTCAACTCAACGTCCTGGAGATACTTCATACGATCCTGAGCGCAAGCAGACGACGAAAACAAGAAAGACAAATGCAACAACACCGTACTCTGTTAGCTCATCCACTGGGAAAGCAAGACTTGAAAGACATTCACAGAACTCGGTATCATAGATTCGCCTGAAATGTATTGTTCGTTTAAATTCTGTCCATCATTCTCTCTACGAGATGCATCCGCTCTGCACCTTTAACTTGTCATTCCAAGCTGCACGTCCATAACATGTTACGCGCTGGGCTCAGGCCACTCGTAGGTGGACGCGTGAGGAACACCGAAGTTGGGCGTTCCATCAGCATTGGCGGTGATGGGCTGGACCATGACGTAACGGTTGTCATCACACGCGCCGTTGGCATTGCTGGTTGCGTGGAAAGTGATGTACGTCTCGGTCTCATCAGGGCTGCGGAAGAAGCTGTTGTGGCCAGTGCCAAAGTTTCCATTGGCGGCGGTCAACTGACATCCATTGCTCTTCGTCCATGCCGAGGGTGACGCCGGATCCGTGACGCCATCCCACTCGAGCAGAGCAACGCAGTAGTCCGGAGTCCAGCAGTAGTTGGCAGAGTAGGCGATGTAGGTCTTTCCACCAAAGTAGAGGCCGTAGAAGCCCTCTTGTACGGGGACTTCACTCTGCTCCCAAGCCTGGTCGGGCTGAGAAATGATGGTGATGTCGGAGCCAGCAGAGACGTAGTCATCACCGAGCTTGCGCACGCAGGTGGATTGATGTTCAACGCCGGTCATGCAGGAGTAGACGAAGTAGTTGCCCCAGTCGTTGAATCGGACAACAGTGCCGTCGAGGGACCAATCATCAGTGATTTGGCCGGCATAAGACCAGTCATCCCAGGGAGATGCGCCACCTGTAGACATGTCCGTCAGCTTTGAAAACTTCTTGGAGACGATTGATCATAACCTACCCTGCAGAGCGTGCATTCTTTGGCCATCTAGGTTGCCATCGTTGCCAGCAGTGTAGTAGAGATACCACCTTCCATCAAAGTAGTGGATTTCAGGAGCCCAGACGCTACAGCATCGCGTGGGGTTTGAGTCAGAGTAAATGACCTTCGGGGTGGCAGTCTTGAGTCCCTCGATGGTGGTGGCTCTGGCGAGCTGGAGGTTGGTCCACTCGGTCGAGATCAGGTAGTAGTAGCCGTCAAACCACGAGATCTGGGGGTCACCGCCGCCAGGGTTGCGGATTGGGTTCGTGTAGGCGGTGGCCGAGCCGAAAAGGCCAAAGAGACCGAGCGAGGCAGAGACGATCTTGGACAAGTACATGGCTGCTGTCTCAAGGAAGACTCGGCTCTGAAGACTGAGCTGCTGGTGCTGAATGCTACATGGCAATCGAGAGGGATCTTAGGCGGTTTTATACTCGGACAACAAGCAGACATGCAATGACAACAAGACTGCCGACATCATCAGGCGTCCAAGCCGTCCCTACCCCTGAGCCGATCCGATGTGCGACTGAAGTGGCATGTGGAATGGCTGGGGTGTTGTTCATGGCGGACTGTCTTGTTCACGCATTGTGACTGGAGCGCTTTCACCCGAGTCAAGATAGACAACAAGGACGATCCGGAGCGACTCCGTAAGCGGACCCCATCAATCACGCATTTCTGGCAATCACCTCGGGAAAGACATCAATTAAAATGCGGAGAGGCCAAGACCAGGCTAACGGGCGGTGGCCACCTGATATTGACATTGACTACCGGTACCTGCTTGAGATGGTTACACCGGATTGGCGCGCGAAAGAAGGGCGCTGTTTTGGTATGGGATGGCGGGGTTAAAAGCCGCCCACGGGGAGGCAACTCGCCGTTGTTACCTTACTTTGTGGGGTTCGTCCGGTCACTTGTCAGCGGCTTGAGTGCGGAGGTCCTGTACTTTACGAACCTGGTCGCCATGTTTACCCCATATTCGTATCCCTGGTCGAGTTGCAAGCATCCACTTCCAAGTTTCTCCGTGGGCGCGTGATTTCGTCGCGCCCCGCGCCGTCCCCGGCCTCCCGGGCAGTGCGCCGAAGTGTTTCTCGGATTCTGGCGACGTCAGGATCGGGGAGCAGTGTCATTGGAACGAAGAAGTCACAGTTATCAGCAGGAGATACGCTTCAGACACGCGGTTTATCGATATTACTATCACTGCTTCCTGTTTTACCCATGTAGTTTTGCATCGAATGGAGGAATACGACACGCACCAAAATCCTCCGAGCAAGGAACCCCCGCATGAAGAAGAAAAGGAAAATTGGCAATACAAGTTATTGAAATATGAAGACGTAGTGAGACTTTGCACCCTCTATGGGATTTGTCGTCCGTAAGATGTGTTACCTTAGTGGACGAAAAAACCCTCTACCTCGCAATGACGCTCGACTCCTCCCCGCTCACCCAGCCAAACCTCACTGTTGCTAACCTGAACCAACCACTCTTTTCCATCTTTCGGATACCGTCTCTTGACCCAAATCTGCGAAGTTGCATCCCCAATTTCACCATTTCCCTCCTCGCGACTGGTAGGCTGAGCATCAAATCCTCCATCTTCAGCAGCCGGCCCATCAGCGAATCTGCAATCAGGTGGTGTCTCATTGCTATGGTCACTCATATCGGGACGAGAGAATGATTTCTCTGATAATTCAATTACAAGATCCAGCGATCCGCACTTCAAACCAATACGACCCGGAGCATTTTCCCAACGCTGCATCTGCGCCCATACATCAGTGACAGAACTCGAACAGGAAGAGCTTTGTTCCCTACCTGAAGACCGTCATCTTGGCCACGGGATTTTGGCGATTGCCAGAGGGACCAACCGGTTTTAAATAACGACAGAGCAAGCGATAGCATATCGCACACACAGCTTATGATATCCGTAGTATCCGACATATCTTCTGTCAAGTTAATCTCAAATCTGGGTCAAGTCAATGACTCTGTTCCACCACAACTTCAGTAATACCCAGGAAACCCAACACGCGCAATGTCCAATATCCAATTTGATGCTTGAATCTGATGAGAAGGGGAGGGAAAAAAGCCAGAAGCATCAAGAAACAAGTGTTCTTTTTATAACTTCTGGCGCCGGGTCTTGCTGCTCACCTCAGAAGGTGACAGGGGCGACCGCACAGTGGGGTTGCGACCGCACATGATGCACGAAGAGACCAACCGAGACATCCGAAGGAAAGTCTCATTTCTTACCCAAAAAGGAAGGGTAAGTCGGGATTACTACTGACTGGATGGAAAGCTCTATATTGTAAGGCATACGTCCAATACATCGGGCTGTCCGATTCGCTTACCTGCGCGCACCTGCAACGGTCGAGTCAGAATGACGGAGTCCGCCCACCACCAACAGTCGCAGTACGAGACGCGTCGGACGCGTCGTGCGCACCTGCGATTGAGCTTTGCAGGCAGAGTGGCATGGGCAGACTTGAAGTCGTGCTCTTGGAGGGTGCACCGGAAGAGCTGACAAAGCCCATTACCTGCTGCACCCCTCCTCCTCTTTGCCCAAGTCCGTTTCCTTGGGTGGCATTATGGCAGCCTCACACTTGGGCCACAGCCAATCATCGCGTCGGTTGTCCACAGGCGCGTTCATCAATGAACGTTCGTCTAGGTACGGAGCTGGCGACCAAGTTCTTGGGGCTTCCTCTTCGTAAGTCGGAAGCTCCAGGATCGTCTCGCCTCATGACGGTTTCCGAGACTGAGATGGTCCATCCTCCCTACCGTTGACGAGTCGCCGGGAGCTCTGCATGTTCATATTCACCTGAATCACTTCATAAGGAATGGCTTACGCCAACCCGTGCCGAGAGTTCTACAATTCTCGCTGTGAGTCCGAATGGTAGCACATTAAACATCTATCAACGTAAAGTCGTAACACTCTCGTACAACAGGTAAGGCGCCCACAACACCCCGCCATAAAGAATAAACCATGCAAACCGAAACCTACAGCGACCGTGATCTCAAGGTCTCATCTCATCAAAGCACTCACACCTACTCCATCTTCTCGATATGCTCATCCTCAGCCTCTGTATCCTCTTCGATGCTCCAGTCCCTCCAGCCCTCGCCGCGCACCCAGCTGATGCCCTTCCTCCAGTTACCCTCCTTGACTGCTCTCGCGTCCCTCTCGTAGACCACACCAGTGACCATCAACGCCATGACGAACACCCACACATCGCCGCCCTTCATCGCCCTCCACCATCTCCTCTTCACACCAACCTTCCATAGGGAGTCGACGCTAACGCGGGCAGAGTACAGGAACACGCCACGTCCGTTGCGCTTCTCGACCCAGGCCCAGAGACCGGCCAGGAAGCCGCCGAGGAAGAATCTCTGCGTGGGGAGGAAGGTTCGGGGGAACCACTGCTGGAAGAAGCAGATGCTGGCCCAGGCGGTGGAGATGGAGCCAGTGACGAAGGTGCTCATGCGCAGCGACTTGGCGAGGACGCGCTGGAGGGTCGTGACGGGGGCGTTGTACAGCGAGCGGAAGCGCGGGAGGAAGGTGACGGCGGAGTAGATGATGAGAAAGAAGCGGGTGAGGCCGGGGAATGAGCCGAGCCAGAAGTTGAGGTAGGTCCGCAGGCAGGACGGGTCGGAGGGGTGAAGCGTCGCGCAGGAGAGTGAGTTGATGATGGGGTGGGCGGTTGAGGTCAGGGGCTTAACGGCGCTGAGGGTCGCTGGGAGCGTCTCCTTGTTCGGGAAGAGTGTGGGCGAGATGTAGGGCCTGCGATTGTTAGCTAAGTCAGGTAAGATGAGGAGGAGTACATACGGCCAGTTGAGCTTGGCCATCTGAGCCAGGTTGTCAACGATCTCATATGCCTTAGGCCACTTGAGGTGAGCTGGGTAGTCCGCCGGCCTCGGGTGAATGTACGCCGTTGAGTTTTTGAAAATGAAGTTCCCGTATGTCTCGGGGAAGCAGTCCCGGTCAAACACCACAGCATGCAGCAGCTGTCCGAAGGCGAACGGCTGGATGAGCCAGCTGCCCCACCACCATGGCCTCTCGCGCTTGACCTTGCCCCCGTTCTTGAAGCCCCAGATCATACCCTCCTCTTCGCACAGGTTCCAACCGAACTCGAGCGCCCTGAAGAGCGTGTAGATGGCGATGGTGACGCGCAACTGCTGGGAGGGGTAGACGCCCAAGAATACACCGGCCAGCGAGGCGCCGATAGCAGGGGCGTACGGAGACGTCAGAGTCGCCGCTGTGCGCGGGTTTCTTTGGCGGAAGGGCGCAGCCGTGGGATCGAGAAGATGGGCGCGCAGACGAGCAAGGAAGCGGAAGAGGATCCGGTAAAGAAGGAGGATGGTAGATAGAGAGAGGGAAAGGCGAAGCGTCGGCGACTTGTGTAGTGGTTGTTTCTGGCCAGCCACAGCAGGACTGTCTCCAGGTCAGCATCTAAATAGACCTAGACATCCGTCGAGGCACTTACTCTGGCTTCGCGCCCAACAGCTTCTGAGAAATCAAGGCCCATCCCTTCATCGCAACCGCCGTTCCGATGAAAACACGCAAGGAATGCCGCACGGCGCGCGCATTGTAATCGTCCACCGCCCGTCCTCCAGCACCCGGCCCGGCATTCTGCTTCGGCTTCTCCCCTTCAACGATGCGCTCGACGGCACTCACACTCGGCGCGGCCCTCTTGAGGATGCGCGACCGCGAGAGGACGTACTTGTGCAGGGTGGCATACTCCTTCGCGGAGATGGTGTATCGCAGGGTGTTTCGGAGGACGGGGTCGGTGACGCTGCTGCGCGAGGGCGGCGCTCGCGAGGGACCGCCGCCGGCAGGACGAGGACTCGGGGTGGAGACAGCGGCGCCGCCGGCTGGGCCTGGCCGCGACGACGAGGTCGCGGCGGAGGCCATTGGAGCAGCTGACTATCGCGGGGACCGGTTCGGTAGTGAGAGAGTGGTAGTCGACGATAAGAGGCGGCGGCGAGATGGAGGGAGGTGTCGTGACTTGTGGTGTGCTTCGGGCGGAGGTTTGGAGAATCTGGGGAAGTGTGAGGAGGGTTTGGTCCGAACTGAGGAAGCTCCGTTAGCACGTGTCAATGCCGGAACTCTAGCGTCGGCTTTGCGCGATGACCTCAACGACCGGGGCCGACGTCTGGGAAAGGAGAGTTGGACGTACACGGAGCTAGGCGATGTGGTTGGGCGCGGCGGCAATTAAGTTGAGTATCGCAGACGAAGAAAGAAGCGGACGAAGAAAAGAGTTAAAAGTTGGTTATGTAAAGTAATTAAGAGAGAGAGTGGTAGTAGTGGCCGCGCGTGTATGTGTGTGGAATGCGGAACTCGACGTTCGCACCTTCAGCTTTGGGCGTCGCGGAGGTCGGTGGTACTCGCAGTTGCAGATACCTGGCGCTGCTGGGCTGGGCGTCAGGCGTCACGGGAAAGCCACTGGACCCCCAAGGAAACAAGCGCGAGAAGGGAAGCAAGCACATGCCTCGGCTCTCAGGCAATTCATCACTGATCCCTGCTGTCCCGGGGATGGAGGGGGGGCCCAAATTCGACCACCCAAGAAACAAACACCACTGATTAGCCCAGCCGACGTCGCTAGGTCCAAAGAGTGCCCCTCGCGACAGGGGACTTCCCCACACTTTTCCTCCCAGATGCCACTCTCGGAGAGGTGCGCCATCAAGTTTAATGACCTGTTCATGCATCCTGTTGATAATCGAAGAAATGTTTAAATCTTCGCGTCTGCTTCTGTCTTTGTTGTTGGTCTGTGATGTCGCGTTCCTTCGTGAGCCTCGGATATTCTTCCCTCTTTTGATCAGAAGCGCAATCAGAGCGTCGACAGCATCACCAGATACACCCATCCATCCAAGCTGGAAACACTTGCAAATGTCTTGCATATTCATCAGTACACACTATGAATACCTAGCAAACGAGTCGAGGCCATGGCAAAACAACAACCCGCCCAACCTGTCGGTTCTCCGGCGTCGCCTGGGCTCCCCGCAACACTCACTCCTGATAAGGAGCCTTCATTTTTCTGTCTCAACCCATACATCACCGGGTATACCTTACACGTCCTCCCCACAACCGGCCCGCTGATCTTTCCGTGTCCCCTTTTACCTGTCCTCATCCCGTCATTTGCCATCCTGCCCACCGGCCGCTGTTGGGGGGTTCCAACCTCGTCCAAAAACACCTGCCCATGGCCATGCGTCAACAAGTCTGCCCATTAGGTACCCGTCTGCTAAGCCCTGCCATCAAGGATGAGCAGACATTCAGCTAAGAGTCTGACAAGACTATCAACACACGCGCGCGCATACAAACCAGACCAACACAAATGCCCATAACAGCAGAACCGCAGCACAAAATGCCCCATTCACTTCCACGCTTTCTGTAGCTTGGACTTTTCCACAAAAAACTGCCAAAAGAACACCATGCGCAATGCCCAAACCATCAACCGATCCCTCCTGAAAAGGAATTGCCGCTTTTTTTCTTTTTGGTCGTCATGTGAATGCCGAATGCAGACCGCCCCGAATCGTCGTCGTCGATCTTTTTTTTTTGAGTCTCCGTGTCGTAACATCGTAATCCCGGCTAATGCTCGATTCAAGGATAAGCCGGGCGGCCCGTGTTCTCCACATGACCGCCGCCATTCTGAACCATCAGCGGAACCCACTGCCGGCCGAGGGACGGCGCGTCGCCATTGACGTACGACACCACTTCCTCACGCCAGCCGAGCCCGTTCCATTCCTCAGCCACGCGGGGCTCCACGCTCTGGAGACCGTAGAAGATTGACTCGGCGTCCGGAATGACGCCGGCTCTTACGGCCTCAACTGCTCGGTGCCTTCTGGCCTCACGCTCGTTGACGACGTCCAGCATAATTTGGTGGCGCGCTTCGACGTTGGCCCATCCGGTAACGTTGCCGAAGCCACTCGATTCAAGAGTTGGCTTCAAGAATGCGAAGGGCAGGTTGATTAGGATGGTTGACAGGATGGACTGAATGTTTCGCTGCTGGGGCGACAACGGTGAGGGCTCGGAGGCCTTAGGGCCATCGTGGTTCAATGCCAGATCGCCGAACTGGATGTGCATTGGGCGTGAACGACGGTCCTTACCCGATGTTCCGTGGGCGATGGTCGGGGTGCCTTCACGGGTGGGCGGCATGGCAGGAACAGACGGGATGCGAGGGTAGCGCTCAGGGTCGGCTACAGACGTGTCCAGAGTGAAGTCTGTCGGGAAGTTGTTGACGAGGAAGTTGATAATCCCGTTCATCAAAATCTGGACTGCGTCACCGTAGACGAACTGGGTGTGGCGGTCGGCCGAGGCACGGCCCGCGACATCACCCAAGGCGAATGCGATGGCTCGCTCAATAGTGGACCAGCCGAGGGAGTGAGAGGCAATCTCCATGCCACGGACAACAATTGGGTGCCAACCCAATGCGTGGCCAGCTGCGGCGTAACCAAGGGCAAATTCGAACCGATCGTCGGCCGTGCCGGCCATGCCAAGACCACCGTTGGCACTGGGGTCCGGGAGGCCAAGCAGGGGGTAGGCATAAAGATGCTGAATTGCCATCCAAAAAGCATCGGAGCGAAGGTACTTGTCGTCGGAAGGGAGAAGGATCATGCGGTTAGCACCCGGCGGGCTAGATTCGAAGCTCTCAGACTCGAGGATGTTCTTGATGACCTGACTTCTGGCAAGCACAAGGCGGTGGCCGGGAATTCGGACGGGAGGGTAACGGTCGTCCAGATATCGGAGCTCCAGAGTACAGTCAGCGAATGTGGTATCACGGAACTGGGACCGCAGGTAAGCGGTGAGTCCATCCAATGCCTGGGCGTCTTGTCCGGGATGCATCATGTGCGGGGGCGGGATAGGACCAGGCATCATCCGCTGGGGTGGTACACCGAAACCTCCGGCCTGGGGAGGGTGAGGGCGAGCGTCATCGAGGTGGGAAGTACCGTTGGGGATGCCAGGCGCGGGGTAGTGGTTGTAGGCACCGACGTCCTCCGCCTGAGCCGACGAGTGGGATCCCTGGAAGCTGTGAGGGGTGGACGGTCCGTAGCCATTGACGTACGGATGGTACTGCTCCATGCCAGGAGGACCTGGAATCGGTCTGCCAAACTGGTCTACGGCGGTTCCAGGGACAAACTCGGTGCCATAAGGCATTTGAGGAGGGTAGCCGTTCGCAGCCACCGCGGCATGGTTGTGGTACTGGCGTCCGTCTTGGAGAGGCGCGCCGGGAGGAGGCATGAAGCCGCCAGAATGAGGAGGGGCGGGAGACGAGGAGTTGGAACCAAATCCGCCAAACTGCACCAGGCTGCCGTTGCTTGGGCGCGGGCCATGCATGTGCGGGGGGCCGTTGTGGACAGATCGAGGGCCTCGGTGAGAAGTGCCATTGAGGACGACTGGCGCAGGGCGAGTTCCGTTGGGCGCGCCGGGAGGCATGTTGTAGCGCGAAGGAGAGATGACAGGAGGGGGTCGGAAAGTCGGAGGAAGCTGGTGATTCTCTGCAAGGTGTGAGTAATTTGTTTGCTGCCCCAAAAGACCTTGCCTCGAATTCTCAACCCACCAAGCAGACTGACCAGAGGCCGGCGAAGCTGCCGGGTGGTCGTCCGCAAAGTATGAGGGAGGGTCCTGGCATGCTTAGTGGCCAGCAAGCAACGTACCTGGCGCAGATTCCATGACAGTCGGGGGCGCGTCTCGTTCGGAGGGCTTGTCGGTCGCTTCGGACACTTCGGGGGCGGTCACAGCAGGGACAGTGATGGAAGTCTGTTGGGTATCTGGTAGACAATTATTAGCATCCACCTTGAGCGTTTATAGAGCTCGAGCAGAAGTTTACACGTACCGTCGCGATTCTTTACTGCATGGTCTTTGGCAGGCTTCTCGTCGTTGTCGTCCTTGGCGGCGGCGTCGTTGTCGTCGTTGTCCGTCTTCTCGGCGATGGCAGGCTCGAGGGTTTTGGGGGTCGGTGGCGCAGAGTCGTCGACGTCGTTCTGAATTTTCAAGGAAGAACCGTTGGTGGTGGCGGCGGGCCGAGGAAGGGATACAACTGGGACGGAGGCGGCGTGGGCTTGGGCGGCGGCATGCTTTGCAGCAGCATTGGCCTTGAGGCGGCGCTCGTAGGTGAGGGGAATTGCAGGCACGACGCGACGGAGAGGCTTGCCGTTGGCGACGACACCGACACCGACTCCGTTCCTCGCCTTCGTGTTGACGTTGGGAGCCATGGTTGACGAGAAGGCGGAGGTGGTGGTGGTGTTGAGGAAGCGGCGTTGGGAGTCGACGTCCAAGTCGCAGAAGTGGTGACTGGGTCCTTTTTTTTCCTTGGGCAGGTGCGACTGGGGGGGCTAGTGCCAGGACGAGGGCGGACGACAACGACAAGGACGACAGAGGTGCCGGGGGGTGGGTGTGTCAGGTCGGTCCGCGAGCGTTGTCGGCGATAGCAGCAGCAGCTCAGATGAATTGCAGCTGATATCTACCGGTGGACACTCAGCAGGTGGGTATTTCTAGAAGAAGGACCGCAACGTCGGCCGATGCTGGCGAGAGAAGCAAGGTAGTAGAACACCCGGTGCAGTGAAGTCGCAAAGCGCAGGTTGTAGGTCCGGGCCTCAGTCAGGGCAACCAAGCTACTTCGATTTTAGTGCAGGTATCTGCAGTGAGGTAAGGCAGTGTAGGCAGCTTAGTGTAAGGTCGTGACTCTTCTCGTGCAGAAAGGCCTATGTGCAGCAGGGGGTGCGCATGTTAGAAAGACGATCCCGTCGGTGCCAATGCGCGCTGTTGGTAGCCTGGACGATGCAAGATGCAAAGCAGAAAAAGGAGAGACGAACGAACGGCCTCGAGAGAAAGGGGTAAAGGGAAAGAGGGTGGCAGGTGACGATGCTGCTGCGAGGCAGCCGGTGATGGAGGTGCGTCTGTGAGGTACCTCGCCTGGCGACGTGGACTGCGGAAAGGAGAGGTTCTGGAGGAGGGGAAAGTTCAAGAAGTGGAGAGAAGAAAAGGCACAGGGTCCCAGACGTGGATGTGGACGTGGACGTGGCCGTGGCCGTGGCCGTGGACGCGGTGAAGGGAGAACTGGAGATGGAGATGGAGATGGAAGCGACGGGGGAGGCAATTATGTCACAGGCACGCACCTGCCTGCCTGTCTTCCGTTTGTCTATTTGATTGCTTCTGGTGACTCTGATGCAATAGTTTAGGGAATGCAAGGTCCTAGGCAACTGTTCCTGCCGCCAACCGTTTTCTCCTTTCCCACGCAGGCAGAAGATGCAGGTGCTGCTTGCTTCTTGCTCCTTCCACCCGCACCCGGACTTGGGCACTTGCTCCCTATTGCTCCTGCTCTCACGAAGGGAAAAAAAAAAAAAAAAAAAAAAAAAAAAAAATAAGAAAAAAAAAAAAAAAAAAAAAAAAAAAAAAAGAAAAAAAAAATAAAAACACAAAA
>JAKMXC010000740.1:0-24599 GCA_025328345.1 Colletotrichum sp. SAR11_59
AATAACCTTAATATAGAGGCTATTTATATCTCTAGCTATTTTAAAGAATAGCTTTTCTTTATATAAACCTTCTATAATACTAAAGTAAATATAGCTTAAGCTTTAATATAAGCTTAATAGGGATTAATAAGTATGCTTTATGCTAACTAATAGAGAGAGTATTACTAACAATAATATAGCTATAAAGGTGTTAGCTAGCCTAATTAAATAAGAAGATTAGTAGATAGTAAAGTAGTAATAGAGATAATATTTAATAGTAATATAGGTAATATATAAAAAAGAAGATAAGTTAATAGTTTAATAGTTAGTAATTAAGTAATTATAAACTATATTATTACTAAAGTAAAGTTAAAGATTATAAAGTTATATATATATATCAATATAGCTAAGGTTAAAAGAGTTAAAATTATATAATTAGAAGCTATATATATTATTAAGAGGCGTAAAGTTAGGAGGTCTATCGCTCTAAGTAAGTAAAAATCATAATAAATAGCTAGAGGCTTATTATTAAGGTATAAAGTTATAGAGACCTATAAGGAGTATATATTATTCTTAAGCTAAGTTACAGATTATAGATTTATACTTATAAATATCTTAGATAAAGGATTTAAGAGTTATTAAGTTTATAGTTATAATATAACCCTCCTATAAAAAAACTATAGCAAAATTCACCTTATATATAGGTATAATTCTAGAAACACTATATAGGTACTTTAACTTATACTCTCTACTAATTAAGGAAAATAGTATAGAAACCCTATATATTCCTACTAATAAGTAAACCCTCATATAAAGTTAAATATATACTCTAGCTAAATAGACTAGTAGAATAGCAATAGCGCTAGCTATATAGTATAAAGCTAGTAGTAGTAGCGCTATATATAGTAAAGCTAATTATATTAAGGCTAAATAGGTTACTAAAGCTCTTATAGCTAATAATAGCTTTACTAAACCTTTTAGTAAGGTACTATAAATACTACTATAAGAGAGATAACTTCTTAACTAAAGAGGTTATTATAAGAGGTTCTTATAGCTAGAAGTATAAAAGCTCTACTATATATCAAGCTTTATACCTTTCCCTCTTCCTTTTCTTCACTTTATAACCTATAATAAATCCTAAAATATCTTTATAATATCTATTAATATATAACATCTTATATAATAATAATAATATTTATAAGAATACTTACTTATTTAAATATTCTATATAAAATAAACTAATAGACTTTAAGGTATAAAACCTTATATAAAAATGCTCTATTTATTATAACCTATAACTATAATATTAATTATATAATACGTATATTTACGTAAGTACTTTATATAATTAGTAGTTTAGTAGGTTACGTTTTAAGTTATCTTTCCCCTTACTTTTCCCTACTTTAGGGAATAACCTACTAATAACATTAATAGGAATTATTACAATATATCTCTTCCCTTATTATTATCTATATAATTAAATACCTATAAATACTTAGGATTATTACTTTTTATTATAACTTAACCCTATCTATAACCCTATACTATATAGGCGTATATACTACGCCCCTAAATACGCTTATACCTATGTTAATAATACCTATATTATATAAAGTACTTAAGTTTACTAAATATAAGCTAAGTAGTACTCTTATCTCTATAAATAATATATAATATATCTAGAATAAGTTTAACTTTAGTATATTTAATAAGAAGTTCTTATTTAAAGAATAATATAAAGAAAATTAAAAGTATATTATCTTAATAGCTCTATTAATAAGCTTCTTTAAAGCCTCTATAAATAATAATATTATCCTTCTTACTAAGAAAACTTTAGATAATATTAATATAGAGTTTAACTATATCTTTAGCTACTTTAATAAGTAGGACTTCTTCTCTAAGGTACTTAAGAGTACTAAAGAGGATATAAGCCTTACGTAGAGGAATATAGTAAGTACGCTTTATACTAACTAATAGAGAGAGCGTTACTAATAATAGTATAGCTATAAAGGTATTAGCTAGCCTAATTAAATAAGAAGAATAGTAGATAGCAAAGTAGTAATAGAGATAGTATTAATAGCATAAGTAATATATAAGAGAGATGATAGGTTAATAGTTTAGTAGTTAGTTATTAAGTAATTATAAACTATATTATTGCTAAAGTGAAGTTAAAGATAGTGAAGTTATCTAGTGTAATATATATATATATATAAGTGTAGTTAAGGTTAAGAGAGGGATATAGTTAGAGACTTAGGAGGTTATTAGGCTAGTCTTATAATTATATAACTAAAGGCTATGTGTATTATTAGGAGGTATAGAGTTAGGAGGTCTATTACTCTAAGTAAGTAAAAATCATAGTGAACAGCTAGAGGCTATTTAAGAGTTATAATAGTAAATAGAAGTAGGATAATTAATTATAAAGTACTATTAAAGGCTTTATATACTACTTTAATATAACCTTCTTTAGTAATACTATAAAACTTAGTATTATAGATTATAGATTAAATAAAGGTATAGATATCTTTATCATTATAAATATCTTATAGACTAAAGTTTATAGATTTCTATTATTATATTATATTATTATAATAAGGCTTAAATTACTTAAAGATCTTATTATTAATAGTAGTAATATTAGTGTTATAAAGTAGGGATTAATTAATGTTATTAAGTATTTATAAATACTAAATAAGTATAAAACCTTAGAGATATTAGGTTTAGATATTATAGACTATAGCTAAACTTTATAAGTTTATAAGATTTATAAGTTACTCTATAAAGGAGTATATATCTATATAGACTATATTTTTATTATTAAAGATTATATTAAGTTACTTCAGATTATAAACTATAAGGTTAAATATATTAATATTAATAAAGTATAAGATTAAATTATTAAGTATATTACTATTAATACCTCTAGTATTTATAGTATTACTATTATTATTATTATAGATTATAGTCTTAAGTTATAAAATAGTAGTTATAAATAACTTAGCTATATTATTAGTATTCTTATATTTATAAGTAATATTATTATTCTTAAACTATTATATTATATTAGCTAAGAGATTTATAATACTTTCTACTATAAGTAGATTAAAACTTATAAGTAAGTTAAGGTTAGAATTATTTCTACTTATATTATTAGAACTATAATAATATAAAGACTAATAAGATTTAGCTTTATTATAGAAAGGTAAAGAGTAAAGAGAATTAATATATCTATATTCTATAAAAAGAAGAGTTATAGGTTTTATCTTATTAATAGGATTAGATAGAAAAAGAGAGGTATTATCCTCTTTATTATTAAATATAGTATTAAAGTTATAAGAACTAATACTAAAATTAATATAGCTAATTTAGTAGAAGTTATAGAAGTAAGAACTAAATAAAGTTAGAAAACTTAAAACTATAATATTAAGATTACTAAAGGTTAAGTTACTTAGATTAATATTAAGGTTAGTAATAATATTATTATTATAAGTAGTAATAATAAGAGAGTTAGTAATAAGTATAATAATATATAGGGCCTCTAGCTGTTCACTATGATTTTTACCTGCTTAGAGCGATAGACCTCCTAACTTTACGCCTCCTAACAATATATATAGCCTTTAGTTATATAATTATAAACTAGCCTAATAACCTCCTAAGTCTCTAACTACCTCTCCTAACCTCAGCTACACTTATATATATATACAACTTCACTATCTTCAACTTTACTTTAGTAACAATATAGTTTATAATTACTTAATTACTAACTACTAAACTATTAACCTATCCTCTCTCTCGCATATTACCTACGCTACTATTAAACACTATCTCTATTATTACTTTGCTATCTACTATTAGTTATACTATTATTAGTAACGCTCTCTCTATTAGTTAGTATAAGGTATACTTACTAATTCCTATTAGGCTTATACTTAAGCTTAAGCTATATCTACCTTAGTATTATAGAAAGTTTATATAAAGAAGGGCTACTCCTTAGGATAGCTAGAGATATATATAGCTTCTACTTTAAAGCTATTAGGGGTATTTATTACTTTAATTATAGTATAGAGAGGGTCTTTTTTAGAAGTATTCTTAAAAGTTCTATTTAATACTACTATAATAAAGTACTTCTAATTAGAGTTAGAATACTTACTAAAGTTAAAGGCTTCGTTTAGTATATAAATATTGTTCTATATAGTAATATCTTTAGCTATTTTCTTAAAGAAAGGTATACTTAGTATAAAGTTAGTATTCTTATATTCTTTATATAGTATAGATATTATGAAGATATTTTAGGATTTATTATAGGTTATAAAGATAGGTTATTAATATAAGTTTAAAGGTGAGGAAGAGGAAGAGGGAAGGGTATGAGGCCTTACGTGTAGTAGTAGAGCTTTTTATACTTCTAGCTATAAGAACCTCTTATAATAACCTCTTTAGTTAAGGAGGTATCTTTATTTAGTGGTGTTACTAGGCTATGAGAGCTTTAGTGACCTGTTTAGCCTTAATATGATTAGCCCTGCTATATGTAGCGTTACTAGCCCTATGCTACGTAGCTAGCGCTATTACTGTTCTGCTAGTCTATTTAGCTAGGGCATACGTTTAACTTTATAATATTTAGAGGGTTTGCTTACTAGTAGGAATATATAGGGTTTCTATACTGTTTTCCTTAATTAGTAGAAAGTATAGGTTAAAGTGCCTATATAGTGTTTCTAGAATTATACCTATATATAGGGTGAATTTTACTATAGTCTTTTTATAGGGGGGCTGCGTTATAACTATAAACTTAATAATAATATATAGAGATTAAAATTATAAAAGAGAGGTAAATCTAAAAGTAGTTTAGAAGAGTAAGAGGAAGGATATTATTACTATTATAATTAAAATAGTAGTAGTAGCTAACGTTAATATTATAGTAATTATAAGTAAGTAGTTATAATAGTTATTATAATACTATACTTAATAATAAAAAGTTCTTTAGAAGTTATAAATTAAGTTCTTTATCTTAACCTATTTAACTTAATATTAACTATTAAAGTAGGTTACTTAGGTTAATTCCTTAGGGATTTCTATAATAAAGCATTCTATAAGAGGTAGATTAGTCTTATTAATAATATTTAGGAATAAGTAATTAGTTATTATGTAGTTAAGAAGTTTTTAAGCTTAATATTATAGATTAATATCTATAAGGAGTTATTATAATAGATTATAACGTTAAAAATAGTTATAAGTAAGAATTATTATAGTTTTTAGAAATCTAAACTTTTTAGATTTTAATTATATAAGTATAACTAAAATAAAAATAAGGTTTACTTCTAATTAGCTAAGAAGTAGGAAAAGTAAAGTAAATAGTTTTTAAAATAGTTATAATATATTAATAATCTATATAAGTTATAATTAGAAGAAGTATAAAAATCATAATAATAGTAAATCTAATTATAAGTAATAATTATAGATTATAGTAGGAGAGAGGAAGGGGAAAATAGATCTCACAATATAAAATTTCAAAATTATAAGGTAGTAGTCTCTAGCCTCTAGATTAAAACGTTATTATACTACTAGTTGTGAGTAATAGGTAGTGTGAGTGTAGATATATTAGTTAAGTGTAAGTCTAGGTATAATAGGGGCGTGAGGTAGCCATAAGTAGTGCCCTGTGGGGCTACCCTCACAAGCTGGGTCCAGCTCTAGGTGAGGAAGACCCGAGGCGCAACATGCGGTACCTACTGCATATCTACCAGCATACCTGTGCGGCCCCTTTCCTGCCCTGCTACCTAGTGGTGGCGGTAATGCCTAGGTACTGATACTAGGTTCGCTGCATGTACAGACACTACGCAGTTGCCCCGTCGGAATACTCTCGTGTCACTGGTCAAACTTACAAAATCTGGGGACATGTGACATGGGGAAGGGGCGGGGAGACGTCTTTTTCTCCACATGACCTCATGGAGACTTCCGCCAAACCCACGGCTAAGTTGCATGTGAATCCAGTCTCTGTCTTCTTACGGACTAGCGCCATTTGTCGGCTTCGGTCAGAGAAGCTGCCTCGGCTCTGTCTGCGGCAACCGTCACGCTGGCTTATTCAGAGTTGCCGGACGTGCTGCGTTAGAATACCCTCCGCCCATCCTCTCGCAGTCCCAAATACAGAGTCAAGCACTACTCAATTTCCCCATCTTACATGTCCTCTCGCTATCATCCATCCTTCTGTGTCTGTGTTATATCGAAACCCTTCCCCATTACATCACTAACCGACTGTTCGTTCATTGTGCCCCCGAAGCTCCAGAGATAAGATGGCTGGTCAGCTACGTTACGACGGCCAGGTCGTTGTTGTCACGGGCGCTGGCGGCGGCTTGGGCAAGGCTTATGCCACCTTCTTCGGCTCCCGCGGTGCCAGTGTCGTCGTGAACGATCTAGGCGGCTCTTTCAAGGGTGAAGGCAACTCGACAAAGGTTTGTGACCACGATGATATCACGACACATGCCGCCAACAGCTCGGACTTTGCTAACATCACGGTGAGTACAGGCTGCCGACGTTGTTGTCAACGAGATCAAAGCTGCTGGTGGCAAGGCTGTTGCGAACTACGACTCGGTCGAGAATGGCGACAAAATTATCGAGACGGCTATCCAAAACTTCGGTCGCATCGACATCCTCATCAACAACGCCGGTATTCTGAGGGACATTAGCTTTAAAAACATAAAGGATGAAGACTGGGACTTGATTATGAAGGTTCATGTGAAGGGTTCCTACAAGTGTGCCCGTGCAGCATGGCCCCATTTCAGGAAGCAAAAGTATGGCCGCGTCATCAACACTGCATCAGCAGCTGGCCTCTTTGGCAGCTTCGGCCAGACCAACTACTCGGGTAAGCCTCGTTGCAAGGCCCAACGTCCGATGATTTTCTGACGCTTAGCCGCTGCATAGCTGCCAAACTCGCCATGGTTGGCTTCACCGAAACCTTGGCCAAGGAGGGTGCCAAGTACAACATCTTATCCAATGTAATTGCACCAATCGGTAAGTGCAACGTGGGATAGGCGGAGTTTCAAGCAAGATGGCGCGCTAAGTCGTTTGACAGCTGCCAGCAGGATGACCCAGACTGTGATGCCGCCCGATGTTTTGGAAAACCTGAAGCCCGACTGGGTCGTTCCCCTTGTGGCTGTCCTGGTACATAAAGACAACGTGGACGAGAACGGCTCCATCTTTGAGGTCGGAGGCGGCCATGTAGCAAAGTTGCGCTGGGAACGATCCAACGGTTTGTTGCTCAAGGCCGACGACAGCTACACTCCTGGAGCTGTTCTGAAAAACTGGGATCAGGCCACCGACTTCTCCAATCCTCAATATCCATCGGGCCCCAATGATTTCTTGACTCTTCTGGAGGAGTCCATGAAGATGGGCCCTAATGACCAGGGAGAGAAGCTGGACTTCACTGGCCGCGTTGCACTCGTCACTGGCGGAGGTGCTGGGTAAGTTACCTCATTCCTACATCTGCTAGACTCGGCTAACAAGGCTCAGTATTGGCCGCGCTTACAGTCTAGCGTTTGCGAAGCATGGCGCCTCCGTGGTTGTCAATGACCTAGCGAATCCTGACGACGTCGTCAACGAGATCAAGAAACTCGGCGGAAAGGCTGTTGGAGTGAAGGCATCGGCTGAGGACGGCGACGCAGTTGTGAAAGCTGCCATCGATGCCTTTGGCCGGATTGACATTGTCATTAACAACGCAGGCATTCTCCGCGATAAGGCTTTCAACAATATGGATGACAGTCTGTGGGACCCTGTGTTAAACGTACACCTCCGTGGCACATACAAGGTTACCAAAGCTGCTTGGCCCTACTTCCTGAAGCAGAAGTATGGTCGCGTAATCAACACCACGTCTACCTCGGGTATTTACGGTAACTTTGGCCAGGCAAACTACGCAGCTGCTGTACGTGTTCCTCCATTCCCGTATGCGCAAAGTTACTTGACTGACAGGCACGCAGAAATGCGGTATCTTGGGCTTCTCTCGCGCACTGGCTCTCGAGGGCTACAAGTACAACATCTACGTCAACACTATCGCGCCCAACGCCGGTACAGCCATGACCAGGACGATTATGCCCGAGGAGATGGTCCAGGCCTTCAAGCCTGACTACATCGCCCCAGTTGTTTTGGCCCTTTGCAGTGACAAAGTGCCCAAAAGCCCTACCGGCGGTCTATACGAAGTCGGCAGTGGCTGGGTTGGCCAGACCCGTTGGCAACGAAGCGGCGGCCACGGTTTCCCGGTCGACGTCCCTCTAACCCCTGAGGAGGTGCTGAAACACTGGGATGCGATTCGCAACTTTGAGGATGGACGCGCCGACCATCCCGAAAAGACGCAGGATGGTCTTCAGAAGGTCATGGCGAACATGGAAAACAAGAGCAACAAGGTATGACTTTGCACTTCCCGATGATGCTGTCGGCACACGTTGTATAGTAGCGCTAGTCTTAAGAAAAAAACCCAAGTTATTGACCATTGAGTTACAGCAAGACGAATCGTCTGGCAGTGGATCGCAGTACCTCGAAGCCATCAAGGCCGCGATGAAGGCCGAACCAAAGGGCACTGAATTCCAGTACGAAGAGCGTGACGTCATGCTTTACAACTTGGGAATTGGTGCCAAGCGCGAGCAGCTGAAGTATGTCTTCGAGGGTGCCGACGACTTCCAAGTGATTCCGACGTTTGGAGTCATACCTCCCTTTGGAACAGAAATGCCATACAACTTCGACGATATCGTTCCGAATTTTTCGCCAATGATGCTGTTACATGGGGAGCAGTACCTTGAGATCAAGAAGTATCCCATACCCACAACGGCGAAGCTCGTATCGTACGGGAAGCTCCTCGAGGTAGTTGACAAGGGTAACGCTGCCATCATCAAGAACGGCATCACAACTGTCAATGCAGAGACCAAGGAGCCCATTTTCTACAACGAGATGACAGTGTTTTTGAGAGGCTGTGGTGGCTTTGGCGGCCAAAAGAAACCAGCTGACCGCGGAGCCAGCACCGCTGCAAACAAGCCTCCCTCTAGGCATCCTGACGTCGTCATTGAGGAAAAGACAACCGAGGAGCAGGCTGCATTGTACCGACTGAGCGGCGACTACAAGTACGTTTGCCCCCTAAGATTGCCGTTTTCTTGTCGAGTTCACCCTAACGTGTTCGGTCGTAGTCCTCTACACGTCGACCCAGCTTTTGCCAAGATGGGAGGTTTCAAAGCCCCCATCCTTCATGGCTTATGCTTCTTTGGCATCGCCGGCAAGGCTGTCTATGAGCGTTTCGGCCCCATCAAGAACCTTAAGGTGCGTTTTGCTGGCACCGTAATTCCCGGCCAAACTCTGGTTACGGAAATGTGGAAAGACGGCAGTAAGGTCATCTTCCAGACCAAGGTGAAGGAGACGGGCAAGCTCGCCATTGGCGGCGCCGCAGCAGAGCTATTGGGCGATAAGAGTAAGATCTAGCGTGTTCGGATTTGCTCGGTGTAGTTGAAAGTTGGAAATCCGGCAGGCTTCATAGAAATGGACCTCAGTCCGTTGCTCGACACGTAAATTCATGTACAATCAATCAGTGACGTTACGTGTCTTCTCTCCGTAGTGATACATATTATCAGGAAATTGATGCAATGCATTCAGATTGTTTCACTATTACAAAGTAGTACTTGCTGCCAACAATTTTATCATAGCGAGCCGATACGGACGTTTTGATGATCCAAACCCCTACTGGGCATCCCGCTTGGGACGGCTGGCTGGCAGAAGGTGCCGTTCCTGCATCACGACGCCCAGATGTGCTCCTGCAAGCCAGAAGTGGAACAACAATTGAACTTCAAGTCGCTCTGTCTCGGCCCAAACCACGGAAGTGGTGTTCTTCAGGAGCTTGTCTAATCAGGCAACAATGTGGGTGATCTGTAGACCACTGGCCGGCCGTCAGACGAAGCTGGTTTCGACTATAAAGTCGCACACTTCGGCCAAGGTCGGCAATCGTCCGTTCTTTATGTAACTTTCGACCGACGAGACTCCATTCCTAGCGAAACCCGTCTCCAAAAAAGCCTTCTCTGCACCACTCAACTCCCGGTTCTCCGTCTCCCGCCACTTGGCCTCAGCCTCCTCCTTCGCCTGCCTCAGCACGAAGTCCGTATCCTCACTCTCCCATAAATTGCACCTCGTGCACTCAGTGCATGGTCGTGGGTCGCCATCAGGCCTGAAGTGATCACAGAAATGCCGGTAACCCTCGCCCTCGCCGTTCATGCCCCCGATATCTTTGCGGCATACGTAACACATCTTGTATCCGCAAGGGCAAGTAAGTTTGTTACAGCCTGAGTTCTTGACGAAGGACGTATGGCAACGCGGGCAGACTCGTTTGATGGCCATGCTCATGGCCTGCTCCACTTGTGTACGCAGCGCAACCAAGGATGACTCGTTGCACACGTGGATGTCTGTCCACGCCTTGGAGCAGCATAGACAAGAATTCTTGTTGCAATCAGGGTTCTGACAAGTGAACTTCAGTCCGCGACGCCGCCTTCGATGGCGACCGAGAGCGAGTTTCCATTGAATCACGAGGTAGTCGCCCAACGTGCGCTCGGTGCTGACCAAGAGACAGACGACTGATGAGAGTAATACTATGGGGAGAATGAAGGGCACCGTCAGGATGCAAAGAAAAATTAGTAAAAGGCTAAGAAGGCTGTCAAGCCTAACGCGTAATCGTGTCTCGTCAGCCGGCAGGTAAATATCATCAACTTCGGCATAATCGCAGAATGGACACCGGATGAGTGGTAAGTTCGATGCCAGCAGGCTGTTTTCCGCCAGACGTTGGTCGAGCTTGTGGAGGATTTCTGCTCCTTTCCTCTCCTCTAGCATTGCGCGGCGCATATAATCGTACGGGATACAGCCAGAGCATCCGTCCCCTTCGACCGCTAGGCATCTGAGCGTGCCCGTATCTATATCGATGCTGCTGTGCCAACCCTGGCCAAAAACAGCCTCTTTGATGGAATGTTGAACGCAACGAAAGCATAGCATGTGGCCATCCGCACTGCAGTTCGTGAATTCCTCGAAGGTGGACTCGGTAAAGCAGCAAGCACATTCGTGATAGGCGTGAACCTGCTCAGCCTGTTCGTTATTCAGTAGAATGGCATAACCGTGGTCTTTTTCCTCCTGCGTTTGCCTGGCCCTCTCCTTCAGTGGTAGGATTAGATTACGATACAATTCGCTGTCCAGTTCGGCATTTCCCGTAGCTTTGAGAGACGGCACAATAGCGCCCTGTCCGGTTGACTTCCAGACTACTAGAGGATGGTTCTCGGCGTCGACAGATGCCACAGGCTTCCTCCGGAGGAAAAGAGAGGATATGGTAAAACGCCAGGACTTCGACGAGAGAGACACGAGGATTTTGCGTGCTTCGAGATATGAATAGTTGGATTCCGCAAGGACAGCGTTGATAGTGGATCGCGAGAGACCCTTGAACTCCTGCCAGGCCAAGGCTTGAACGGCCTGCTTGTAGTCAGAGGCTCGAAATGTTTCGACACGGGGAACCAGCAAGTTTTCTGGTTCTTCTAGGTCTTTTTCGAGCCGTTGGGGCTCTGTGCACTGATGACTGGCGACTCTCCAGCGACCTTTGACCCAGGCGACACGGTTTTTCAGAAGAGCGTCGGCAACTACGGCAAGTCTGGACTCTTGGTCGAAGTTGGAAAGCATTTCGCGGAAAACCTGGATCTGGACGTCGGGAAACACGGCGGCCAGGGCCACCAAACTGTTATTAAGTTCGCGTATATCGGGGCAGTCGGCTGGCAGACTGCACAGGTGTGATTCGTCGTAGATGTAACCATGGTGAGAGGTGGTGTCCGCGGTCACGTCCGAGTCTACATTCAGAGAGTTGTCGACTTTGTCGGTGGATGAAGGAGCCGAAGGCTTTGTGCGAGGGGAATGCAGTCGTTCGGTGGAGGAGCCGAGGAAGGTCGTGAAGCCCATTTCGATTGCTCATGGCCGTGGTAGGCTTTGCATGGCGCGAAAGCAGTGCTGCGACGCGGTTGAATCGGACCGACGAAGTAGGTGTCAACGAAGTTGCATTGACGTTGGGATCAGAGCAGATTGATGCGGTGCGACTGAGGGCAATATGCCAACCGCGCGCGGCATGGACACAGCTGAGGGGTTGTCGAGCCACGCAGTCGTCGTGGAAGCAAGGTGTGTAGGTAAAGAGTCAGGAGAGGGGCATGAGGATTGTTGACAACAGTTAAAAAGGCGGTCTAGGGGATGTCGTTGTTTTTGCTTTATTTGCTGTCGCCTCTTTGGGGACTACCTTTACCCGAAGGTAGCTAGGGACTAGGCTACGAGGTAGGTATTAGCTAGGGCACTTGAGTGTCCCAAACGTCACCCGTGGACCCCCTATGCCGATGCGCAACGTGCTTGCAGGGAGTCTCGGCCAGGCCGTCGGTGGGCAGGTGTGCCTCTGGGCGGGGTAGGAGGCCGCAAATCAGTACCTACCTACCTAGGTAGGTACTCAGATACCTACTTTCGTGACCCGGGCGGGGAGGCGTGCGTAAGTACTTCGGTACCTCAAGGTACCTATGTGCCTACACACGTCGTTGAGTAACGGAAAAGTGCATTATCGGACATCTTTCCGAGCTTGTAGTCGCACATTATTTCCACGGCTCTTTGCAGCATCGAGCACATCTGGCCTCTTACTGCTGATATATCGATTTAGAAATGAATACCCAATTCCTCATTATCAAGTTAGTTGAATCTATCTATGCAGTTGCTTAACTCAACGAGTCCAGGCTCATCAACTTCACCTAGGTCGCAAATGCTAAATGACGCCAAGCTTTCTCGATTAAATATCCCCAGTACTGCGGATCGCTTTCAAGACTTGCGATGGAGGATACCAGCAGCACCCTAGTAGCATGTCAGTCGAGCCATCGACGATTTGCCTTTGTTGATTGACTTACTTGGTGCTGGGGGAAGATGAGAGTGTCTGCCACAACCACGTTCTCCCGGCGCGTGCTGGTAAAAACAACTACTTCGGCAATGTCGTCGGGAGTCAGGGGCTCGCAGCCGCTGTACCCAAGCAATCGTCAGCTAAGTCTATACCAGCTCCAGATGGGGGAGCGTCTGAGATGTTTGGAAAGAACATCGACGAAAGCCGTGGGGACTCCGAGGCTATTCACTTACGCGTAGACGGCGTCGGCCTTCGACTTGTCACCATAGAAGCGGACGACGGAGAATTCCTAAGTTTGGGTTAGGAGAGGAGCCGGCAGGCATTGGGCGTTCTGCCTTGAGTCGGGGACGTACAGTCTCAACCTGTCCGGGATCGATTTCGATGACGCGGATGCGAGTGGCAATGAGCTCCTTTCTCAGACTGTCCGTAAAGCTACGCACAGCAGCCTTGGTGGCGCAGTAAATAGAACCACCCGGGTAAGGCTCGCGACCTGTGGTTTACGTCAACAAAGTTCTCAACCTCATGGACCCTAGTTCTACATACCGGCAATAGAGCCAATGTTAATAATGTCACCGGCGCCACCGTCGGGCCTCGACTTGAAAATGGGTAGGATGGCCTGGGTGATGTTGATAAGTCCAGTGACGTTGGTTGCGAACATGACATTGATGTCTTCCTCGGCAATTTCAGGGGCTTTTGCGACGCCCTTGACGAGACCTCTGCATGCCAACATCAGTCTCATTCAATGACTGCAACCGCGAGGACCATGGGGAAGGCTTTTAGAATATCATGGGTGGGGACTCACGCGTTGTTCACGAGGATGCTAATGTCTTTGAAATCCTCGGGTAGGTTGGGCACAAGCTGGCGGACCTCCTCCGTGTTGCTCACGTCCAATTTGACAGGATGAATCTTGACGCCATTTCCGACCTCCTCGTTGATCTTTGCGGCGATCTCTTTCAAACTGTCGATACGACGGGCTGTGAGAATGAGTTTCAAATTATTAGGCGACGTCCGCGCGTATTCAAAGGCAGTGCTCTTTCCAATACCACTGGAGGCGCCAGTGATAAGCACCGTCTTGCCCTCAAGGCGTCTGGCGGCAGAGGTGGCAGACATGATGGTTCTGATGTGGCTCTTGTTGAAGACGGTCTGGAAGGTGGGCGATAGACAAAGGTATTGACGAGAGCAGAGCGTAGAAGACAGCGAGCAGAATGTGCGGTTCATGTGTAAGAGCCAGAGGAGGAGGGAAGGAAGGGAGATTGCACAACTCGGGACTTAAAGGTAAGGGCCGACTTTGAAATGTTGATTTGAACCCTTAGGCCAAGGCAGCGTGTAACCTCAGGGACGAATGATTCTTAGCACGTTTCCGACTGTCAAGAGACGGATAAGGCGAGGGGAAGCAGATGGTAGAATAAGACGGTACCGCGGACGGGATGGATAAGCCCCACTATGCGGGGTTTCAACAGCCCGATAACCGGCGGGGGAACGCGATTGCATCATTTCTATCCGAGGTGTGTGCTTTTATTGTAGATATTAAGTACGGTCGTTCAATTTTTTTTTTCCACCGCTGTAAACGACCAGAAGAGGAGTAAAGAGAACTTCGTCGCGCTTTGGTGTAGGTACTTAGGGGCCAGGCAATGCCACATTGCGTGTTGTCTTCTACAGCTGCTCGTCATACCAAACGCCCACTAATGGGACGATGAGTGCAAGGCAACGTCAACCTTGGCGGCCTTTACTTCCCCCGCCACCGCAGTCCAAGATCCCCGCTGCTCATCAGCAGAAGAGTGCGTATGGAAACCCACAGTAAGGATTCATTGTCATGTCTATTCATCATGCGTTGCCGCCGGGCTCGCCAATCTATGTGTCATCTATCGTACGCCAAAACCAGACCAACCAGCCTTATCCAAATTCAATCTGTCGAAGACACGAGCGTAGTCGCTGCCGACGCCCTTCTTCTCCTCTCCATCTCTGTCTTGATGTGCAGTTGTCGCTGCTCTTCGATCGAAATCCGATTTCGGCGATAGGCTCCCAAGCTGATCAGTATTGCCACGCCTGATAAGATGGCCCCAACCTTCATGCCTTGTTGGAATGAGTCTGCGTACACCTGTCGGACAGCCATAGCTTGCGCCTCCGTCAGGCTCGTCCCCGCTCCAGTTATCGTTGACAACTGGTCTAGTCCTAGGACTCCTGCCAGCTCTTCTCTCATATGAGTACCTAAGATCGCCGTCGACGCCGCAATTCCTAGACTGCCGCCGAGAATACGGACTTGTGCGATGATTCCCTGGGCTGCAGCTGTGCTCTGTCAGAAACAAAGATAGAAGAGGTGCAGGGCTGACGCGGCACTTACCATGATCCGGAATCTCGGATTCTGTTGTGCCAAGGATAGTTGCCGACGTTGCTGACAATCCAAATCCGAAGCCGATCAGGGTTAGAAAACCTAGTGCCTTCGGCTCCAGCTCGACCGACGGTGATAATGTTGTTAACAGTCCGCAACCCAGCGTCATGAAACAACTTGCGGCGAACAAAGTCTCAAAGAGAAGGTTTCTGTTCTTGCTCACCAGGCCGCCAAGAGTACTGCCTAGAGCGACGGATCCTAGCATCGGCAGGAGAAGTATGCCGGCGAGCAAGGAGCTTTTGTTGTTGACGATCTGCAGGTGAACAGGGAAGGCGTAGACAACAAGCAGGTACGGAAATCCCAGAAACATAGTGTGCAGCATAGCAGCGACGTACACGTGGTTTCTTAGCAGTCGAATCGGAATTGCCGCCATAACGCGCTTGTCCCAGAACCGAGCTACAAGTGTCTCCCAGCCCACCAAGGCAATGAAGGAGAAGACACCTACAGTGACCGGGACTATGAAAATAGCCCGATGCCACTTGTCTCCATCCGAGCCAACGTTCTGAAACGAGAAAACAACAAGCACGGAGCCAGCCACGAGGAGGAAGGACCCGACAAAGTCTAGTTCTTTCCAAGTTCGACGTTGCAGGCTTGGGAGGTGCTTAGCCTGAGGCCAAGTCAAGTAGAAAACGACCATGGATACAAATCCAACTGGACCACTAGTAGCAATTTAGCACCAGCCCGTTATGGCTATGAGTAGACTTACTTGATCCAGAAAATCCATCGCCAAGAGGTGTAATGCGTTAAGATGCCGCCAAGTACGGGTCCAAGAACACCAGCACTAGCGATCACCATTCCTACGAGGCTGGCGATATGCTGGCGCAGATGCTTCGGGCTAACCTCTGGAAATATGATCATAGTAATGGAGTACAAACCTGTTGCAGTCACTTAGTTTCTTTTCCGGTGAGAATAAAATGTGTTCAGCATACCAGAGCCGCCTAGGCCTTGTAGTGCGCGGCATGCGATCAACTGCTCAAGGTTCTGAGAAAAGCCGCAGCCAAGGGAGAAGCAGAAGAAGATGACGAAGCTTGCCAAGAAAGCATTACGGCGCCCGACAACATCGGAGACTCGAGCAAACAGTACTGCACAACTCAGATAGGTGAGCGTGTAAGCCAACGCGACCCAGTTGATGAGACCCATGGATTCAAATTCTGCGCCGATCGTATACAGACTCGTGGCAACAATAGAAGAGTCCAACATGGACAGAAAAAGGCCAAGGCAAAGTCTAGCTCTTGATCAGTACTGGAGACACCGGCGATGCGGACGAAAGTTACACACCCTACACTCAGTAACCAAAATCTCCATGCTGGCAGGGAGGCATCGCGATATTGATGCCTCGGCAACGTCTCCGCCTTGGCGGTCTCGACATCGCCCCTCAAGTGACCCATCGCTACCTAACTGACAGTGATCTCAGGCTTGCCTGACAGGCCGTCCGATAGAGCGTTTGAGTGTTCTGATGAGGAAAGCTTTTCGATCGATCGTGAGTATAATATGCGGTATATTTATGGCGTTTGGCGACAGCATCGGCAGGCTTGAAGCTTTCGAACAAGAGAGGCGAAGGCCAACTGTGCTAGGGCAGGGCAACCTCTCCGATGGAAAGGACAGCACCGCAACGTCAGGCTGTAGGTCCTTTGGCTCGGACCATTTGCGGCGACGACGACTCGTGATAAATAGGTATAGCGGTTGGCGGCAGAACAGCACAACTCATAGTGAAGAATGCCGCGGCGTTGAGATGGGCGGAACAGCGACTGGATGGCGCTTGGGAGGCGCGTCGAGGAGCGAGCAAACACGATAGAGCAGACACGACGCAACGGAGAACCACGATTAAAAAGACAAATAGATAGATGGTGCCATTTCCGAATGCAAGAAAAAAACGAGTCGGCGTTCGGAGCGACAAATGGAAACAGGACCACACGAAAAAGCATGTTCGGCGTTCAGAATGCATTCGCATTTGATCCACTGGCTCCGAATCACGCCCCAAGGCAAGTCACATAATTTAACCACCGTCTCTGGGCAATCAGCCTCCTAGTGTGTCTGAATTCGCGGCTCATGGCCCTATTCGTTTGTCTCTCGCCCGACGCTGCCGGCCGTAAGCTGATTCCGTGGGCGAAGACGGCGTGGAGCCGGCGCGCCACGCCGACCCCAGAGACTGAGACCAGTGGTGAGACAAGGCACAAGGCCAGTGTAAGCAAGGGCAAAGCCAACCGAGAGGAACAGAACAAGAGGAAGAAGAAGAAGGTCGTCAAGATTGGAGGCGCTCACTACTTTCGGCGTCTCGTAGTTCTCGCTCGGGGCCAGCATGTTTTGATTACAGATGAGGAATGCTAAGTAGTCAAGACCTCGAGCCGCGCGCCGTTGAGGATGTGGGCGGCAGGCATGGTCTAGGTTCGACTTGAGCCAATACAACATGCCAGTGGTCGGTTCCCTTGGATCCGTCCACGGGTCTCGTTCTTGCCATCTTTTGGGGAAGCCGACTCTTGTGGTCCACGGCCGTCAATACCGAACCTAGCGTCGGAGGTCATTGGAGATCGGGGTCGGTGTCTGCTGGCAAGGTGATGATGCACCAAACGCCGGCATAACAAAAAGGGAGCCAACCAAAGCAAAGGCGCAGCGCGCATCAGAGACACCGAGCCACAATATGGGTAGACGCCCTAGTGGGCATGCATGCGCGAGGAATGGATTAGAAAATGCGGGCTGAAGGTTGAATAACGTTTCGTTTGAGCGTCTCAATCCTTGGGCAATACCCCGGAAGCCCTGGAGGTTCTAGGCGGCTTCGTTTCGGTGTCAGCCAGCATCTGAACGTGTATGCACCTATTCCGCATCGATGTCAAGACGACTAGATACACCTTCCCACCTATGCGAACATGACTGCTTTTGCGCAGAAGACATTCATGGAGATGGCGGTGTCTCTGTGACATCGGGCGCCTGGTGAAAGGTTCCTGAGTCGAAATTTTCTACCAAGTAGGGCGGCTGCAACGACCATGCCACCCCGAGCTCCCTCTCTGCTAAATAGTACTATCGGAGCACCTGCAAGGGGCCTTCCCTCGCAAGCAAAAAAGGGGACGGATAGAGACAACAGCAGGACGTGAAGGGCGGCAAGAAAATATCCCGCGGGCACGAAAGCAAAAATGAAGGGGAACATGGAAGTTGACTTACCTGTCCAATTTGCTTATTTGCCGATTTCAGCTTGATTTCCTGTCTGGAATAGACGAGATGACACTCGTGGAAGACGCAGCTGACAAGACGAGACCTGGGCCCGTTGTCACGCCCGGAAGATAGTTGCCACACTTCCGAAAGAGTGAAGCCAACATTGCTGTTATGTAAGCATTCCCTGACCAGTTTTTCTGGGACGTACCGAGCCCGGTAGGTACCTACCTCGCCTTACCTGCCTTAGGTAAAGGTTCCTCACGGTACTCTGTACACTGGTGACTGCCTCAGCAAACGCCCCATACCTTACTTACCTACCCTGCTACCTTAGGCAGGCAAGTGCAATCGGATTAACACATACGCTATTCTTCGAATTAGTTTCGCATCACCCAGCCAGGTCAACCAAGCGGAGCTCAGTCGGCCGTCTACTCATCTCAGCGGAGACATCTCGCGGCAACGGCACCTGGACGTCTTCACAGCCTTCAAGTTCCGTCTGTTAGCGTCACAACATTAAGCGTACAACCCTCCCAAATCGTTCGATCCTCTGTGGCGTACAGTCCAATATGACTGATATCATCGCCGGTCAAGCTCTGCCCTGCCTCTCTGTTCCTTCAGAGAAGGAAAAGAAGTATGATCGCCAGCTCAGATTATGGGCCGCCAGCGGCCAGGCTGCTCTGGAGTCAGCCAATGTACTGCTGGTCAACTCCGGCTCGGGGACTATCGGCGTAGAAACACTGAAGAATCTTGTTCTCCCAGGTAGGCATCATATGACTATACCTCTTTGGAGCCGAAAAGAGCAGCTGATCGAACTCAGGTATCGGCAAATTCACCATCGCCGACGACGCTACCGTGACTGAGGCTGATCTGGGTGTCAACTTTTTCCTTGACGAGAGCTCTCTGGGTAAGTCTCGTGCACAGTGCTGCACCGAGCTACTTCTTGAGCTCAACCCAGAAGTGGAGGGTGATTGGCATCCTCGTAACTCGGTGAGCTACCACAGAACGAACCAAATCAAGGGGCTCATGTGCTAACAACAGGAACAGGAAACCCTGGAACTTGGAGAAGTTCTAGGCAGTGACAGCCCTTTCACAATCATCCTGTATACGCTGCCCATCAGACCCGAACATCTCAATGCACTCGAGTCCTACAGCCGAGAACGCAAGACGCCACTCATCGCCATCCACTCAGCGGGTTTTTACGCTTACTTTAGGCTACGTCTCCCTGGCGTCTACCCCATCGTCGACACTCACCCAGATGCAACTGCCACCATGGACTTGCGTCTTCTGGCACCTTGGGAAGAACTGACGGCTTTTGCCGAGAACATGACCAAGGATATCGACGGCCTTGATAACCACGAGCACGGTCACTTGCCGTTCGTAGTGATTCTTCTACATTACCTCAAAGTGTGGAGATCAACCCATGATGACGTGCCGCCCACCAACTACAAGGAGAAAGTCGAGTTCCGCAAGATGGTGGCCAACGCTGCCAGGGTCGATAACGCAGAAGGTGGCGAGGAAAACTTTGAAGAGGCTGTCGCTGCGGTCTTGAAAACCATCTCGCAGCCATCCCTGCCCAGTGCTGTAAAGCAGGTGTTTGAGTACCAGCACACCAACGAGGTACGTACGGAATAAACCGCATAGGAATTGGTGCTCACCTAGTCACAGTTGGAATCAACATCAAGTTTCTGGGTCATTGCCGCTGCAGTTCGCAACTTCTACGAGAAGCACAAATGTCTGCCGCTGCCCGGCGGTCTTCCGGACATGAAGGCCCAATCGAGCGTCTACATCAAGCTACAAAACATCTACAAAGACAAGGCTCGCAAGGACGCCGCTGAGGTTCTGAGCATTGTTCGCCAAAATCCCTGTGGCGAAAGCGTTGACCCAGCTGAAGTTGACATGTTTTGCAAAAATGCCGCTTTCATCAAGTTAATCATCCCCGCAGCTGACGGGGTCGGCCAACTAAGAAGCGTAGCTCGTAAGTATAGCACCGTTGTCTACTTCAGAGGTGCCACAGCTGAACCATCGACAGAACAGGAATTTGCCAACGATGAGCTGGCGAAGGACCCGTCGATGCCGATGCCTCTTTCGCTTCTGCCAATATATCTTGCTCTCCACGCAACATCTCACACATCTTCGGCCACACCGGATGATATCATGGCATCCATCCAGGAAATCTTGCCAGATGCTGATGGCAACAAACGAGTCATCGAAGCCGCTCACGAGGTGTCCCGTGCTCGTGGCGGAGAACTTCACAACGTCTCCGCCACGGCAGGCGGCATGGTGGCCCAGGAGACGATCAAGATAATCACGAATCAGTACATCCCAATAGAGAACACGTGCATATTCGACGGCATTGGGAGCCGGACCCAGGTACTTCGCTTCTAGACCCGGGAAAGCTTTCCACTCTGCCGACCTCCCTTGCCACTTCAGCACGCATCGCAATCAATGGCACCCTTCGACCGGCATACATGCATTTGGAGGGGTAGACGAAAACATGCACAATCTCCCTATGAACTTCAGCGTCGGGCTTGCTGATCTCGGAGGAAAGGTTCCCCTTGGCATTGGGGAATGTCCAACTAGTAGTGTGAGAAAAACCCTGATCGCTGAGATATTTAGGCTTCTGGGCTCGGCGTTAAGACGGCACTCTTGCATGTGTGGTGCACAAAACTGTTGTGCAGGGCAGGGGAATGCAACCCTTCAACAACTAATTCGAAAGACCCCGTTGAGCGTGTGGGGGGCCTGGGGAAGGACGTGGATCTCGTCGGACCGCAGTCCCTGCAGTCAGGATTCGGGTGGAACGCTGGGGGGTGGTGGGCTCGACCGGCGCAAAGGGCATCAATACTGCCGGGGTTCGGACGTATGGTCTAGTAGAGAGGTGTAAGTGTCGTTTCTGAGAATGTGACTGTGAAGGGGACTTAGAGTTGGGAGCTGAATAGCGGCTTCCCCGTGAGATGTAAGTTTGTAACTTGAATGGCGGCCTCACACAATGTGTCGTTCACATACTTGCGATTTATAACGCACAATTATGTTCCGTGCAGGTATTGTCAGAATCCCAATTTTCAAGTCAGCAAACCTATATTGCTTGGCTTCAAAGAGCACCCAGTGACAGATTTTGTTCTGCTGCTGACGATGGAGACCAAGTGGGCAAGCAGAGGGGATGCAAGACGTGGGCTTCGGCTAGCTTTCCGAAGATGGTTTATCGAAGCCATAAGAGTGCCTGTGTTGGCCGCTCTTGATTGCTCTTTTCATTCTACTCCCACGCCCAGCAACAACCTCCGGTCTAAGTCTCTAGGAACGAAGAAGGAAAAGTGAAAATGCCCGACGGGCACCAAACCGACTTGTCGCCGCTGCCCCATGCTAGCTGTGCTGACCACCTAATGCCCTCTGCAAGATATCGTTCCAACAACTTGAGAGCTACCTCCTATCCAAAGGGTTCTCAAACGGGCGGGGTACGTTGATTTCGAGGGTGCGATAAGTACAAACGAGTCTCCCGAAGTGACGGGCAGTGTCATAGACATGCAAAATCCCCGCAGTCGACGCTGTTGCTTGGGTCTTGTGAGCTTAAGCCGTCTTGAGAATGAAGACTGCAAAGTGATCTTAATTATTCCAGATGCCACCAAAAGGAAATTTGTCAGTGTCAGATCAAGCTGTTAGTTGCAACAATGCGCAGGTACCTTTGAATCCAGCAAGCCAAAGCTCATTCGCGCGCAGACATACATATACCCCTGTCCTAACCACCCGTGACTTTTCATTCTCATAGGAAGGATGCAGCTAGGGGTAGGAAAAGAGACTCAGACGGGTCGTTAGGTCCGATAGCCAGTATTAAGCAGAATCTCTTGACATGGGGCATATGGAATTGGACATCAACTTTTGACAGTCGCTAGACCCTTGTCTGAAGTCTGTGTAGGATGCGCATATTTCACCCCGCCATTAACGAGGTATCACGGTCACAGCCTTGTGAGTCGCTTGGTGGTGCCCGGTACTTTGTTGACATCATCGACACCGTTCGAGATACAACGGATGTTGTGATATGGAGTTCGCAGCATCTGCCGAGAAACACGTCTAGCAACACAGCCTCCAATAATATTCGCGCTCTGGGTCTGTAGAGTTACTGCTGTGTGGAGGGTAGATTGGGAGAGAGAAGAGGCAGAAGCCGTAGGGGAGGGCTGAGGAAGATGAAGAATGAATGCATATGGACTGCGCTAGGGCTGGAGCCGTGGACAAACAAGCTCACCGACTGAACAACAGCACGTGTAGACTTCCATGAAGCATCAGCAGCTGGCCGAGTCATCCCATCCATGATGGCCAACATTTGCATGGAAATTTGCTTGTCTCCTTCCCAAGTCGACCGAAAGACGCGAGGATGTGGGGAGGTAATCGGGCAGTCGTCGCACGATGCGACGTTGAGACACAACGCAACCCCATTCAACTTTACGCATTGAGTCTGACAACGCTGTTGTTCCAGACCGAGGACCAGGGACGGGCGGATGCACGTTAACACATGACCACTCGGGCGCAGAAGCGAGAGATGTAGCCGGTTGAGCAGGCCTACGCGCTGTTTGACGGCTGTTACTGTCTGTCTGCTAGACCGCATGTGAAAGAGGTACATTGGATCATCTGCCGGGTAAAGGAGGGCAGTCGATTAACTTCAGGCAATTGCCTCCCGTTAGCGGATAGCGGGCGGCAGAGGAAAAGCTGGGGTATGTGCGTGTGTGTGTCTCTGTAGGTGTGCGTGGAAATGGTCACGGCGCGGTTCGCCGGGAGAAGTTCCAGGCCAGGCACAATTTTCCCGTCTCGTTGAAGATGACGGCGTTGCAGGGTTGCCAGCCAACGTGTCGACCAGGCAATCTATGCGCAGAGGACAGGTGAGGCATCTGTACTACGGATACCTACCTGATGTTCCTTGCATGCAACGTGGGTTCTCCGAGCGTTGTCCGCCACATCTCGTAGCCGAGCACTTAAATCTGGTCCTGCACATCTGTGATGTGAAGTGCAGGGACGCAGGGGCGCTAAGGGGAAGTAATTCAGGGGACAAAAGTGGGAGAGAAACAGCTTGTGCCAATGGGGGTGGATACTAAGGAGGGAGAGAATGGGTCATGGGACGGCCGGCAGAGTTCGTAATTCCCGGGTACCTTAGTTGAAGTGAACAGGAAGACGCGGCGGGATCATGGGCCGCTTCATTTGTGTGTTCGCCAGTGTCGTCAACGAGATTCGCTACTGGATGGGATATTATGCGTCCCGGGTGGTTGCAGCAGGGCCGTTTCTCCGTTGAGGAGGATCTTAGTTGGACAATCGTGCACAGCCGCGATTATGGGCTGCTTGTAGTTTTGATGTGTCTGAGGGTATTTTCGAATTGGCACTTTTTGTTTTCTTCTCCTTTGTTCTTGACACCCTACCCTCATGTCTCCGTGGACAGCAGACGATCTGTTCCGTCAATCGTTCGTTTTCTTCAATAACCTTTAGGTTGTGGGGTGGTTTGGAGAAGCAGGGGCATCGCTAGGGTCTACCCTGGATCGGCGGCGCGGTCCTGCTGGCTATCGCGAGACTGAGGTGTGGCAAAATATTGGAGAGATGCAGGAATTGAGGCGGGACCCGACTCTACGTTATGTGGAGGGACGGAAATACATAGTGCCTGGAGAACCTCGCCAGGTCAGGTCCCGTCAGGTCGCGAGGTCCCGTCGGAACTCAGCGTCTCGGTAAGGTACCTTACCTTACTTCACTTCGGACGGCGGAAAGTGTGGGGCAGCCTGACCTTAATCAAGCATAGGTATCCGTGGACCGTACCTGTGTCGTGGTGGTGTTCCGCCCCAAGTGCCATGGCCCCGCCCGATTGAGATTTCCCCACCAGTGAATGGTTAACGGCTGTCATGGGCAAATTCATCACATCGCATCGCCGGTGCCATCGGGAACGGTAGGTCAGGTAGGTACCTAAGGTAGCCTGCCTGAGATCCCCCTCAGTATTACCTTACCACCCCCTCTCCACCTGGCAGGAAGTGGTCTCATCAAGTGGCTGTTGCTTTTCCTGGCCTGGAGTCCCCTTCATGTCCTTCCAAACACCCTCCTCTTTTCCCGTACTTTTTTTTTTTTTTTTGCCCCTCACACGGCTGGTAATGCGAACGAATGTTAGGCCCTGCTCCAACTTCGCCAGGTTTCCAACCCCCAAACCGCTGTTCAACCGACTTT